>CM068360.1:2604734-2732234 GCA_034769755.1 Odontamblyopus lacepedii
ACAACGGGCAACCAACTAGCCAGCCAGCCAGCAGCAGCAACAGCAACAGCAGCAACAGAACAGGCGGCAGCAGCAGCAACAGGCCAGCAAGCCGGCTAAACAACAACAGCTTAACAACAGCAGCAGCCTTAACAACTGTTAGCAAGCGGCAACCAGCTGGCCAGGCAAACAGCAGCAGCAACAACCCGCTCAGTTTCATAACAGCAACGCTGTTGGCAGCAACGCCGCCATGATACTTAGTAGCTAGCGGCAGCAACAACGCTTAACCAACAACTAGCGGTAACTGTTGCTTAGCCGGCAGCTGTTGCTTAGCGGCAGCAGCTGGCTAGCAGCTAACCAGCAGCATAGCCTTGTAGCAACTGCAGCGACAACTAGCAGACGCTCGTTCATAGCGTATTTGTTGCTTAACCAGCAGCTATGTGCTTATAGCTAGCCAACGACGCTTGCTTACAGCAACAGGTTGAAGCCAACCAGCCAGTAACAACAACTATGGCAATATGTTAGCAGCGGCAACAGCAGCAACAGCTCGTTTGCAGTAACCTTAGCTAATAGCCAGCTTAACCAGCCAGCAGCTAACCTTAGCATATAACCTTGCTGTTGGCAATGGCAATATTTGAGCAGGCAACAGCGGCAACAGCAACCTTAGCTGTTGAAACAGCGGCCAACTGGTTCAACAGCCCGGCAACCAGCAGCGGCAGCAGCGGCAACCAACCAGCAGCAGCGGCGACAACGGCGGCGGCAGCAGCAGCAACTGGCAATATCGGTTGGCAGCAACGCAGCAGCCAACCAGCAACAGCTGACAGCGGCAGCCAGCCAGCAACTGGCGGCAGCGATTTGCTGTTGGCAGCTAGCCGTGGCAGCCAAGCGAAACAGCAAGCGGTAACCAGCGGCAACGTAGCAGCAGCAGCTAAGCCTTCGCGACAACAGCGGTAACAACAGCAACAGCGGCAGCTGTTGAAAGCAGCGGCTTAGCGGCAGCAACAGCAACCGCTGTTGGCAGCGGCAAGCAAGCTGACAGCAACGGCAACAGCAACAGCAGCGGCAACAACTGGCAGCAGCGGCAACGGTTAACCAGCGAGCAACTTGTTGTAGCGGCAGCAGCGGCAGCAAGCGGCAGCAGCGGCAACTGTAAGCAGCAGCGAGCAGCAAACAGCCCGAGCAACTAGCGGCAGCAGCAGCAACAGCAACCAGCTGGCAGCCTTAGCAACCTTGGCAACCTTGGTTAACAAGCGGCAAGTACTTTGGTAGCGGCAGCAGCGTATCGTAACCCAACAGCAACCAACAGCAACAGCGGCAGCAGCTGACAGCAGCAGCAACAGCAGCAACGGTTGGCAACGGCAGCGGCAGCAGGCGGCAGCGAAGCCAGCGGCAGCAGCGTATAGCGGCAGCGGCTTATGGCCAGCAACGGCAACAAGCAGCAACAGCAGCAGCAGACTGGCAGCTAACGCGCAAGCAGCAGCGCGGCAGCAGCGGCAACGGTTGGCTTAACTGACAGCAGCAGCAGCATTTAACCACAGCGGCTTAACAGCCGTAGCAACAGCCAGGTAGCAGCAGCAGCAACAGCGGCAGCAGCAGCAGCGACTAATAACCCAGCAACAGCGGCGACAGGTAGCTTAGCCTTAGCAACAGCGGTATGATTTAGCGACCAGCAGCGAGCCTTAGCGAAGCAACTGGCAGCAACAGCGGCAATAGCTAGCAGCTTCAACAACAGCAGCGGCCAACCGAAAACCAATAACCGATTTAACCAGCGACAACGGCAACTAGCAACCTTAGCAGCAGCCCGGCAGCAGTGACAACTAGTAACTAACAACTGGCCCAACAGCGGCAACGGCAGCAACTAATAGCTAACCTTAGCGGCAGCGGCAGCTGGCAGCAGCAACAGCAACAGCGGCTTAACCATTTGGCATATAGCCGGCAGCAGCGGCAGCAACTAACTAACAGCGGCAGCAGCAGCAACAACAGCAGCACCAGCGATTTGGAGTGCAGCGGTAGCAGCAACAGCAACCAGCGGCAACCAACAGCAGCAGCGGCAACAATCGTAGCGGCAACAACCCAACCAGCGCCAGCGGCTAACGATTTAACTAATGCGGCAACGGCAGCTGAGCCAACTAACCAGCAGCTAACCAGCAATGGCAACATGGCAGCCAGCGGCAGCTGGCAAACAGCGGCAGCTATTTAACCAGCGGCAGCGGCGGCGACAACAATAATAACCAAGCAACAGCAATAGCTGTGGCGGCAGCAAAACTAGCGGCAGCGACCAGCGGTTGCAGCGGCTAGCGGCAGCAGCAGCAGCAGCGAGCAACAACAACAGCAGCGGCAACAATCGAACAGCGAAGCAACAATAACGCTAACCAGCAGCAACAGCGGTTTAACGGTGCAGCAGCAACCTTAACAGCAGCTAATAACCGTTTGGCGCAGTTAGCAACCAAGCAGCAACAGCAGCGTTGCTGATTTAGCGGCAGCAGCAGCAGCAACGGCTGTTGGCAATGTTGCTGTGCCTGGTGCTTAGCAAACAACAGACAACAGCGGCAACTATAGCAACAACCAGCAACAGCAATAGCCGCATAACCAATTTAGCAGCAACCAGCAACTAGCGGCGGCAACAGCAACGTTGGCCTCGATTTACGGCTTATAGCTGTTGGCAATGTCATAACCAGCGGCAGTAGCTGTTGGGAGCATGTTAACAGCAACAGCATGTTTGTGGTGCAACAGCAAGCAGCAGCAGCAGCAACAGCAGCAGCAACAGCCAGCGGTAGCAAGCAAGCAGCTGATTTGCGGCAGCGGCAACAGCTGGTGCTAACAGCAACTATGTTGCTGGTAGCAACAACAACTGTTGCTGCTGCGGAACAACGCTTGCTCGTTTAGCAACGCTTGCCGCGCAGCGATTTCAATGGTAGCAGCAACCTTAAACAACAGCTGTTGCCTGCGGCCAGCAACAAGCAACAACTGTTGCTGGTAGCAACAACTAACCAACAGTGGCAACGGTTAGCAGCGGCAACCAGCGGCAGCAGCAACAGCAGCAGCAATAACCGATTTGCCAGCGGCAACAGCGGTAGCAGCCAGCCTTAGCCAACGCTTAACCTTAACCAACTAGCGGCAGCAGCGGCGAAGCGGCCAGCCAGCAAATAGCAAGCGGCAACTGTTGCAGCGTAGCTTAACCCAGCAGCAGCGACAACTAACAGCGACAGCCAGCTGGTTAAGCAGCTGGCTTCGCGTTAGCAACTAGCGAGCAACAGCAACCAGCAGCAGCAGCGGCAGCAATCATGGCAGCGCTTAGCAACCAGCGGCAACGAGCAGCAGCAGCAGTAGCAACAGCAGCAGCAGCAGCAACTGGCGCAACAAGCGGTAACGTTTAACCAGCTGGCAGCCAGCGGCAGCAGCGGCAACAATTAACTAACTGGCGGCTTAACAGCGAGCAGCAGCAGCGAGCAATGTTGTAGCGGCAACCAACAGCGGCTAATGGCTAACCTTGCTTAACCAGCGGCAACGTCATGCGGCATAGCAGCAATTTTATTAGCAAGCGGTGAAACGATTTAGCAACAACAACCAGCAAGCAGCAATGGTATGGTAGCAACCAACCAGCAACAACCTTGTTGCTATTTAGCAACAACAAGCAACAACGTTTAACAATTTAGCAACGGTGCCTGGTGCTTAACAGCAACTCTGTTGTAGCGAGCAACAGCAACCAGCGAAAGCAACCAGCAAGCAGCAACAGCAGCGGTAGCAGCTGGCAATATGCTAGCCAGCAGCAGCAACAATGTTTAACCAGTTTGGCAACAGCAATGGTTGCTGCTCAACAGCAACTGCGCATTTGAGCAGCTCAGGAGCATTAACAAACCAGCAAGCAACAACAGCAACTGTTAACCAGCAACTGGTGTTGCGCAGCAGCGGCAACCGAATCGTTAACCTTAGCAGCAACATTTGCTGTTTAACCAGCAGCAACGATTTAACAGCTTAATAGTATAGCGAACAACAACAGCATAGCGATTATCGTTGTGTATTAATAACCAATATGTTGAAGTAGTTAATGTTATATTTAGCAACAACAACCAACAACAACTAACCGATTTAGCAACTGTGGCGGCAGCAGCAACCAGCAGCAACAGCATATTTATGTTGCTTAACCAACGATTGCTAGCGGCAGCGCAACCAAGCAACCAAACCTTAACTTAATATAACGTTGCGCGGGTGCAGTAACCAACAAGCAATTTGCTGCGGGTCCTAACAGCAACCAGCAACAACGATTTAGCAGCAGCCAACAACTAACAGCAGCCAGCAACGGTTGCTGTTAGCAACATAACTATTTAGCAACATAGCAGCAACAATAGCAACTGGTTAGCTTATTTAACCAACCAGCAACATTGCTTGGGCAGCAACAAACAACGACAAACCAACAAGCAGCGTTTAATGTTGCTTAACCAACAAAATATTGCTCTTGGCGGCTTAACTAATAATAACCTTACTCTTAATAAGCATAACCTTATATGCGTTTTAACAGCAAATCGTTCTGCAATATAGCGCTAACAACAATAGCTGCTAATATGTTCAGCCAGCAGTAACTGCTTAACAATATTAGCCCATTATTAACCTTAACAATAAGCAACCTTAGCTCGGCGGACAAATAATATCGTTCCTTATATATATGCGGCAACATTTACCAACCTTATTAGCCTTAACGTTGCTTATGATAGCAGCAGCGGCATGGTGCAGCAACTAACAGCTCGCGTTAACCAACTGGTTGCTAACAACTAGCAAGCAACAACAGCGGCAGCAACAGCCAGCAACGCTAATATAGCTGGTACCAAACCGATAACGCAGCAGCTTGGCAGCAACTTAGCAGCTTAACCACTAGCAATATAGTGCGCTCAGTAACATAGCTAGCAGCAAACAATATGTTGCTGCTGAACAAGCCAGCTGTTAAGCGGTTGGCAAACAATAACCTTAACAACAACATTTAGCAACAACAACAGCGTAGCAACCGCAACCGTCGCCGTAACGTTGTATTGTTGCTTAGCAACCTTAACAACAACAGCAACAATTTTAAGCAAGCAACAACCTTAACAACTTAGCAACCAACTAACGGTTGCTTAATAGCAGCGGCGCCTTATAGCAAGCAGCAACAGCGGCAGCAGTTTATAGCCAAACAACTGTTGGCAACAGCAGCAGCTGTTGCTGCGGCAATAGCGACAACAACAGCAACATCAACAGCTGGCAGCAAACAACAGCAGCGAGCGAAACAGTTGCAGCAGCGAAGCAAGCAAATAGCATGCTGTGCTCAACTGACCTTATTTAGCAGCGGCAACCAGCGGCTTATAGCCTTAACCTATGCTGCTGCTTAACCTGTTAACAACCCGCGGCAAGCAGCCTTAGCAGCGAAAACTGGACGCCAAACAAGCGACGCTGTTGCGGCAACAGCGACGCTGGTTGCGCAGCAGCGAAGCAACCAACTAGCAACAGCAGCAGCTGTTATAGCGAAACGCGGCGATAGCAACCAATAATATAACAGCAGCGCAGCGACAGTTGTAGCCAATATGTGCTTAGCAGCTGGGTTGCGACAGCTGGCCAACTGCTGCTTAGCAACCATATTTATAGCGAGCTGCGCAAGCAACCTTAGCCGCCGTGGCAACAACTGCCGCAGACCTTAACAGCTGGCAGCAACCCAACAGCGACAACCGATTTAGCCAGCGGCGTGGTGCTGCCGGCATAGCCGGCAGCAAGCGGGCGACCATATTTAGCTATGGCAATCTGGAACGGCGGCAAACAGCGGCAACGCAGCAGCAGCAAACAAGCAGCGGCAACCAGCGGCGGCAGCGGCCTTGAAAGCAGCGGCAACCAGCTTAGCAACCAGCAGCGGCAAGCAGCAGCGAAGCGGCAGCGGCCAGCAGCAACCCGAACCAGCGGCCTTGTTGAACGAACGCCAGCAACAGCAGCGGCAACAGCGGCAGCGGCAGCAGCAGCAGCGAAAGCAACCCAGCAACAGCGGCTAATATTTGGCAACGGCAATGTTTATTAGCGGCAGCGGCAGCTTAGCCAGCGGCAACGATTTAGCCAGCGGCAACATTTATGCTGGCTTAATGATTTAGCGATTTGGCAACTAGCGGCAACAGCAGCCAGCCAACAGCAACCAGCAAGCGGCAACTTAATAAGCTGACAAACAACGCTGTTGCTGGTTGCTAACAGCAACAACCAAGCAAGCAACAACGATTTGGCAACAGTAACTAGCGGCAAGCAACCTTAGCAAGCAATGCATAACGCCAGCATTTAACTGTTGCTATTTGCTCAGCAATATAACCTGCTTAACGGCAACTGGTGCAGCAACAATAAGCCAACTAACCTTAGTGTGGCATGGCGGCAACGGTTCGCCAGCAAGCGGCAGCTATTTATATAGCCTTATGACTAGCAGCAACAGCTGAAGCCAAACAGCAACGCTTGCTGCAGCAGCAGCAACAACAATAACCTTAACTATTTGCATGAAGCCTTAGCGTAACCAACCAGCGGCAAACATGTATGCTGAACTGCCAGCAAGCAACAACTGGTAAACTAACAGCAGCGTATGTTTCGCAGCTTAACTGCTTAATATAGTAGCATAACAACGCTTAGCGGCAACAAATGCAGTTATAGCAATATATTTAACCATATGCCAACCAAGCAAGCATTTTTCTGCTGCCATAACCAGCCAGCCTTACCTTAGCAATAATATGCCGGCTTAACAGTTTCATACTTTCTTTAGTATATTGCTTTGCTGCCAATATAATTCGCAGCTAACCGCTTGCTGTACTTGAAGCGAATAAACCAACATATTTACTGCTAGCCAACATAACGCTGGGTTGGCAGCAGCAATAATATAAGCGCATAAACGCAGCGACCATGTTTAACCGGCAAGCAGCAGCATAAAAGCTAATAACTACTGCTTAGCGGCTTAACCTTAACCAACAGCTTTGTTGCTTAGCAGCGTATAAATTTATGGCCAGCAGCCGTGAATTTTAGCTTAACAGCGCTAGCAGCAACAACAGCTGACAACTGCTGTTGCTGCCCAGCCAGCAGCGGCAGCAGCGGCAGCAACAGCAGCAGCGGAAGGCGGCAAGCGGCAGCAGCGAGCCAGCAACAGACGCTGTTAGCAACGCTTAACATAGCGGCAACCTTAGCAGCAAGCAATGACAAACAGCAACAATAGCAGCAACCATTTGTGGTAAGCAACCGCGACAACAGCGGCAGCAGCGGCAGCAGCAGCAGCGGCAGCAACAACAGCAGCTGGTAGCGGCAACAGCGGCCAACAACAGCAGCAACAGCGGCAACCGTTATAGCAGCAGCGGCAACAGCAACCGTATTGTTGGCAGCCAGCAACAGCAGCAGCGGCAACCAGCAGCAACAGGTAGCAGCAGCAGCGGCAACAGCTGGCCAGCAGCGGTAACGGTTTGACAGCGGCTTAGCGTTTGGCGCCAGCAGCAGCAACAGGCAAGCGAGCAGCAGCGGCAACCAGCAACGTAGCGAACTAGCGGCGTGGCGGCAGCAACAGCAACGCCAACCTTAGCGGTAGCAACGGCAACAGCGACGCTGTTGAAGCAGCGGCAAACAATGACAGGCGCTGGGCAACAACAACAGCAGCAACGGCAAGCAAACGGCCGCTGAAGCAAACAACAGCGGCATATGATTGCAAGCAGCGCTTAACAGCAGCAATAGCGGCAGCAGCAGCAGCAATGAGCAACAACAGCAACGGCAACCAGCGTGCCAGCAACAACGCGCCAGCAGCAATGGAACAGCTGCGGCGGCGGTAGCTTAATAACGGTAGCAGCGGCTTGTGGTTGGCAGCAGCGGCAACAGTTTGGCAGGCGGCGACAACGGCAACAGCGAACCAGCGGCAAACCAACAGCAAGCCGGCTTAGCCTTAGACAACAGCAACGCTAGGCAGCGGTAGCAGCGGCAACCAACAAGCAGCAAACATTTGGCGACATGTAACCTTAACCTTATGCTGTTGTCAACAGCCGTAACCAGCCAGCAAACAACAGCAGCGGTAGCAACGGCAACAGCTGACGCTGTTGCTTAGCGGCTAGCGTGAACATAATAGTAGCAAGCGGCAACGTTGCTTAGCGGCGAAACAGCGACCACAAACCAGCTGAAGTATGCCTTATGGCGACTAGTGAGCGACAGCGGCAAGCGGCAGCAACCAACAACAACAGCAGCAACAATTATAGCGGCAAACCGGCAGCAGCAGCGGCGTAAGCAAACGCTGCTTGGTGGCTGGCAGCCAGCAGCAGTAACGTTGAGGAACAGCGATAGCAACAGCCCAACTAGCGGCGAACCAGCAACGGCGGGCGACAATCGACCATGACCTGCAACAACCAGCAACCTTATTTATGTAACTATGTGACAGCAACAACAACAGCAAAGCAGCAAACAGCAGCAGCAGCAACCGCTGTAACTATGTTTAGCAGCAATAACAGCGGGCAAAGCAACAACAACAACAACTAGCGACAGCAGTGGCGACAACCGGCGGCGAGCAACAGTTAACGAAAGCCAATAACCAGTAAAGCAGCTTAGCGGTATGCAACGCCAGCGAGCAGCAGTAAACGCTGAGCCAACAGCAAACAACTAACTTAACCAGCAGCGGGTGAAGAAAAACACTAACCATAGCCAACAACAGCGTATTGCTGATTTGTAAGCAACCGCGCGACAGCTTAACATTTAACAATTTGCTTAGTAACATAGCATGTTGCTGTTACAGCAACATTTGTATTTAACAGTGCTGCTTAACAACTGTTAACAGCGAAGCAACCGCTTAACAGCAACAGCAGCAACAGCAGCAACCGTAAATTTGGCAGACCAGCAAGCAATAGCAACAGCAACGTTGCTGTTGCTTAACCTTAGCAATTTCGCAGCGTAATCATAACAAGCAAGCAACGATTTGGCACATGGTTGCTGCTGCTGCTGTTGCTGGTTGAAACAGCAACCAACAACAGCAACAACAGCTTAATAACAACAGCAGCAACAATCTGTGCTCATATAGCTGTTAACAGTAACCTTGCTTCAGTGCTGTATAACAACAGTTACTGTTGCAGCCATGCTGCTGTTGCTCAACAAACAACAACCAGCCTTAGCGGATAACCTTAGCAAAAACGCGATTATCGTACTCTTGGCAACAGCAACTACCTGTTGCTGCGTGCTGTTGAATATTTAGCAACAACAGCAACAACCTTATTCGCAGCGGCAGCAGCGTAAACTATCTTAACAGCAGCATATTTGCTGCTTTGCCTTATGACGCCTTAGCAAGCAGCAACAACCGCGTAGACAAACTAACTGACGCCAGTAATAACCAATAACAATAATATATTTAGCAAAGACAACAACTAGCAGCAACCAGCAGCAAGCGGCAACAATTTAAGCAATGGCAGCGTTTCAGCAACATGGCAGCAACCTTAACTAAGCCAGCTAACCATTAAATCAGTAACCTTCTTAATAGCGTAGGCCAGCATGAAACAGCAACCAACTATGGCGTAACCTTAGCGGCAGCGTATGATTCCCGCCAGCCAGCTAACCAGCTGGCAATAGCAGCGGCAGCAACAGCAAATAGCAACCTTAGCGAAATAACCAGCGGCAACGATTTGGCAGCGACATAGCAGCGGCAGCGGCAATAGCAGCAACTGGCGGCAACAATCGCTGCCCGAGCAATAACTGCAGGCAGCCTTGGCTGTGTTGTGGTAGCAACCAACAGCAGCAACAACAGCATGTTATCAGCACGCTTAACAGCTTAACCCAACAGCAACGGTGCTGGTAACAACAACAACAATAACTCTGTTGCTGTTGCTTAACTGGTAGCTGCCGGTGGCAATATAAATCAGGTGAAGCGATACCAACAACAGCTTAACATAACGCCAATATATAGCAACAGTTAACTCAGCAACGGCTTAGCAGCAACCAGCAACTTAATAGTAATTTAGCGTTGCTTCTTAACCAGCAACCGATTTAGCAACAACCAATAGCTCTGTTGAGAGCAGTATTGGCATAGCGGCAGTACCTTAACAAACAACAGCAGCAACAACAGCAGTTGGCAACAACAGTGTTATAGCAGCAGCAACAATTAACCAACAACGCTTAATGTTGCTGTTAACAGCAACCGCTGGTTAAGCAAGCGGCAACAGCCAACCTTGCTGCTGAACCTTAACAAGCAGCAGCTGTTCGCAACAGCAACGCGGTAGCAATTTGGCGGTAATGTTGCTGGCAGCTAGCCCGAAAGCGAGCCCAACAACAGCAGCCAACAACTAGCAGACAGCAGCAGCAACAGCGAGCCAACCAGCAGCAATAGCAGCAGCGGCTAACCAGTTTAGCAGCGAAGCAACCATTTGGCGCAAACAGCAGCAGCCCCTGTAGGCAGCGGCAGCAGCAGCAGCGGCCAGCAGCATTTATGCTTGGCTAACAGCAGCGGCAGCAGCAGCAACTAGCGGCAGCTGGTTCATAACAGCCCAACCAACATTTAAGCAGCCAGCGGCAACGAGACAAACAGCAGCGAAGCAATAGCAACCATAGCGGCAGCTGGTGATGCTGTGGCGGCAACAGCTGGCAACCTTGTAAGCAACAACAGCAGCAACAGCTGGCTCAGCTGTTAGTAGCCTTGCTGTTAGCAGCAGCATGGTTCTTGATTTCAACCGATAACCAGCTAACTAGCTAGCGAGCGAAGCATTTGCCAATAGCAAGACCAGCTGCCAATAAGCAACCAACCCAACAAGCGGCAAATAGCCGGCAGCGAAGCCTTAACCAGCCAGCAGCTAACGCTATTAGCGAGCAACTGTTGCTTCGCTGCCAGCTGTTGCTTAGCCAGCCCAGCAGCAGCCAACCTTAATAGCAATGATTTAGCGCAGCCAGCGGCAACATTGGCAGCCAGCGGCAACCTGGCGAGCCAGCAGCGGCAGCAAGCCAGCAGCTAGCAGGCGGCGGCCACAGCCAGCCTTAACCAGCGGCTGCTGTTGCTTAACAACTTAACCAACAGCAACAACCCAATAGCAGCAACCAACTAACAACCAGTAGCAACAGTTGCTGTTAAGCAATAGCAACTCGTGACCAGCAGCGGCCAGTAACTATGCCAGTAACCTTAGCGGCTTAGCGGCAACGCTGGCAACAACAGCGGCACTCGGTTAGCCGGCAGCGGCAACTAAGCAGCCATGTTGCTGCTTGGCAGCGATTTAAGCAGCCGGCAACGGTTGCTCAGTTACGATATGGTGCAGCCTTAGCAGCGAAACAACAACAACAGCGAGCATAACAATGGCCAGCAACCAGCGGGCAACGGTTGATGTTTAGCAACCAGCAGCAAACTGCCAACCATTTGGCCGACCAACAACAGCGGCAACAGCATAATATGTCGCAGCAACAGTTGTGGTGGCTGTTGGCAACAGCAGCAACAACAACAGCTGTTGGCTGTTGTAGCAGCCAACCAGCAAGCAACTAAACCAGCAGCAACTGTTGCAGCAGCGACAGCAGCGGCCCAACAGCAGCTGGCAACCAGCTTAGCGAGCGCTGTTTCGCTAACAGCGGCAGGCAATGTTGCTTAACAGCGGCATATGACTCAGCAAGCAACAGCAGCATAACAACCAGCAACATGTCGTGGCTTATGTTGCTGGCAACGCTCGTTGCTGCTTAATAACCAGCGAAGCCAACAGCGGCAAAACAACAACTTAACAGCAGCAGCAGCCAGCTTAACAGCAGCAACATCAGCAGCCAGCTGTTCCTGCTTAGCAGCTTGCTGTTGCTGCTCAGCCCGGCAACAATTGCTTAACAAGCAGCAGCGGTGCTCAGCGAGCAGCGGCAGTTGAAGCAACAGCGGCAAACAACAACCCAGCAGCCAGCAACTGTTGGCAGCAGCAGCAGCTTATGCTGCGTTTCAGCGACCAGCATGTAGCAGCCTTGCTTAGCAACAGCAACGCTTAATAACCATTGCTGTTGCTTGGCCCGGCCAGCTGTTTGGATTTGTAACCATAGCAGCAACAGCGAGCCAGCAACGTTTAGCAGCGAGTAACAGCAATTTAACCAGCAGCTTAGCAGCAGTAAACCAACTAGCGTAACGCCAACAGCGGCAGCAGCCAGCAGCGGTAGCAGCGGCAGCAGCAGCGGCAGCGGTTAGCCAGCAAGCAACAGCGGCAGCAGCAACTAGCCCAACCGGCAGCAATAACAGCAGTATGTTTAACCAGTTCAGCAGCAGCAGCAGCTGAGCAACAACAGCAATAGCTGTAGCCCGAGCAGCAGCAGCAGCGAAACAGCGAGCAACAGCGGCAACAACAACAACAACGGCGACCGCTGTTTAGCAGCCAGCAACAGCAACAGCGGTAACGTTTAGCAGCGGCAACAGCGGCAACAGCGGCAGCAGCAACAGCAGCGGCCTTAGCGGCAGCAGCGGCGAAGCGATTTGGCAGCGAGCAACTGTTTGTGGCTGTAGCAAGCGGCAATAGACCGCCAGCGGCAACTAAGCAGCAGCAGCGGCAGGCTGGCAGCAGCTGACGCCGGCAGCGGCAGCT
Source organism: Odontamblyopus lacepedii (assembly GCA_034769755.1). Lineage (NCBI taxonomy): Eukaryota > Metazoa > Chordata > Actinopteri > Gobiiformes > Gobiidae > Odontamblyopus > Odontamblyopus lacepedii. The sequence continues at coordinate 2,617,235 of CM068360.1, forward strand.
AGCCAGCCAGCGGCAAGCAGCAGCAGCTTAGCTGGCGAAGCGGTTAGCAACGGCAACAGCGGCAGCGTAGCCAGCGGTAATCATGGCAACAGCAGCAAGCAGCTGGCAACCAGCTGACAGCAACCTTATAGCCAGTAACGGTTGGCAACAGCAAGCAGCGGCTTAGCAGCGGCAACCAGCGGCAAGCGGCAGCAAGCAGCAACAGCCCGACAGCTTATGGCAATAAGCAAGCAACAGCAACAGCAGCGACAGCGCGTTGGCAACCAGCAACAGCGACGGCTGTTGCTTAGCGGCCAACATGGTTAGCAGCGGCAGCGATTTAGCAGCTGACAGCAGCGGCAACTAGCGGCAACGGCAACAGCAATGACAGCAGCGGCAAGCAGCAACAGCAGTATGGTTGACAGCCAACTGGCAGCGGCAGCTGGTTGGCGGCAGCGGTAGCCAACCTTGGCAGCCGGTATGCGGCAGCAGCGGCCCAGCAGTAAGCAACAGCGAAACAGCAGCCCTTAGCCGGCAACGATTTAGCAGCCAGCAGCAAGCGAAGCAACCAGCAGCCCAACAGCGGTAACGATTTGCTTAGCGGCAACAGCGAGCAACCAGCCAGCAATAACAGCAGCAGCCCGACAACAGCAGCAGCGGCAACAGCAGCAACAACAGCGGCAGCTGTTTAACCAGCGGCAACCAGCGGCAGCAGCAGCAGCAGCCGGCAACAGCGGCCAGCAGCAGCGGCAACGTTGGTACCTTGTAGCAAGCAACAGCAGCGAGCAACAACAACAACAACTGGCTGCTGTCAAAACAGCGAGCCAGCAGCAACAGCAACAGCGAAGCAACGATTTAGCAGCGGCAACAGCGACAGCAACAACAACAGCGGCAACAGCGGCAGCGGCAGCAACCAGTAATAACAGTTGCGCCAGCAGCAGCAACAGCGCCATAGCGGCTGCTGCTTATAGCAACTGGCGAGCCAACCAACAGGCGGCGATGTTGCGCCAGCGAGCAGCAGCAGCGAGCAACCAACAACAGCAGCGGTAGCAATCATAGCCTGAACCTTATATAACAACAGCAACATGTTTAACAATTTAGCCAACAGCCAGCAACAAAGCAGCAACAGCAACTGGTTGCTGTTGGCAACAGCAGCAACAGCTGTTGGCGCAGTTATGTAGCAGCCAAGCAACAACATTTGCTGTTGAAGCAACGGTGTGATTGCTGATGGCTTAACTAATAACATTTAGCAGCCCCTGGCAACCAGCAGCAACTAACTAATAGCAACAACTAGCCAACCCTTGTTTAACCAGCAGCCAGCAGCAACCAACAACCAATAGCAATTTAGCTGGTTAACCAGCAACGCTGTTATAAGCGAAGCCATCATAAGCGAGCCTTAACGATGAGCTTGCTGTTAACAACCAGCAACTTGTTGCTGGGTTGAAGCAACAGCAACTAACAACAACAACAGCTAAGCAGCCCTTGATTTAACGAAGCAGCAACGTTGCTCAGCGGCAGCAACAGTGTAACCCAACAACCCAGCTTAACCGATTTGCTGTTAACAACAGCAACCAATTTAGCGCTTAGAACAGCAACTATCGTTTCTTAACCTTGCTGCGTTATCGTGCTGCTTGGCAACAGCAACTAACGTTGCAGCAACAGCGTTTTATGATTGTGTTTAACAGCATAACATAGCGAGCAAATAATTTAATAGTAACCAGCAGCGGCAACAACGCTTAACCTTAGCTGGCAACCAGTTGCTGCCCGATAACAGCGGCAACAGCGGCAACAATAGCAACAGCAAATAGCAACCAGCCAGCCAGCGGCAGCGAGCAACCTTAACCAGCAGCCAGCCGCTGGTTAGCGCAACTGGCAACAGCCTTAGGCGGCAGCAACAGCGGCAGCATTTAATAGCAATGCGGTTCAACAACCTTGACAACTGCTGCTTAACAAGCGACAATATCAGCAGTAATAGCAAACAACCTTGGCAAGCGGCAGCAACAAGCAACCTTGTACTCTGTAACAACAAGCAGCAGCAGCCCGAGCCAACGTTGGCGCAGCGAGCAAAAGCAACGTGTGGCAGCAACACAGCAGCAACCTTGGTAACAACCAGCTAAGCAGCCAGCTGACAACGATTTAGCAGCCAACTTAGCCAACTAGCTGAGCAACGGCAACTAACCTTAAACAAGCAGCGGTAAAGCAGTCGGCAAGGCAAGCAATATAGCAGAACAACAATGATTTAGTATTTATGCTTAAACAACTGCAGCAATATTTGCTTAACGTTATCTTTGCTGCTTATGCTGTATGCTGTTGGCTGGTTAGCAACAGCATAACGGTTGCTGTTTGCTTAACGGTTGCTGGTGAACAGCTATATGCTGTGTTAACAGCGGCAACTGACCAGCAGCAACAGCAGCAACCAGCAGCAGCAGCCAGTATTTAACAGCGAGCAGCAGCTAGCCGGCGCCGCTGTAATATTGATGACGCTGTTGCGCAACAGCAACCGATTTAGCGCAACAACAGCAGCTGTTGGAAGAACGGCTGTTGCAACCACCAACAACATAGCAACTGTTGACAACAACAGTGTTGCTAGCTGTATGCTGGTGCTTAAGCAGCAACGCTGTTTATGTTTAACAACAGCAACGATTTAGCAACAGCAACCAACAGCGACAACGAAGGCAACTAACGCGCTGCGAACAGCTCGTGCAGCATGGCAGCAAATAATATTGTTGCTTGCGAACAAACGATTTAAGCAATTTGTTGGCAGCCAACTAACCAGCCAACAGCAACTGTTGCTTAACAACCTTAACAGCAACCTTATATGCTGAAGCAATTTGCTGGTTAGCAGCAGCAACAATTTGCTTAATGACAGCAACAGCAACAGCCTTAGCAGCAGCAATTTATGAACGCAACAACAGCAACCAATTGCTGCGAATCGCTTAACGCAGCATTGCTTAGCCCAGCAACCCAGCAACCAGCAGCAATAACGGCTGTTAACCATGCTGCTGTTAGCGCAGCAGCAACATAACAACAAACAGCAATAATTTAACGTTAACAACAGCAAGCTGTTGCTTGGCGGAATAGCAATAATAACCAACCAACAACAGCTGCGGTTTGCTGATTTAAACAACCATATATTGCGGCAGCAAGCAATAACCTTAACTGTTAGCTGTTAGCAGCAAACAACAGCAAACAAGCAGCAACTGTTGGCAGCCAGCTAATGCAACTACTTAATGGTTGAAGCAAAGCAGCAACCGCTGTTGTCATAATTTGCTTAACTAACCAAGCAACCAACATGTTTATGGCAACCAACAGCAATATTTAACCAACAGCAACCAACCTTAACTAGCTTAAGCGTTTAAACATTTAGCAGCAACAGCCTTAGCTAATATTAACAGCAGCGGCAACAGCAGCAGCAACTATGTGATTTAAGCAGCGGCTTGGCAAGCAGCAGCAGCAGCAGCAACAGCTAGCCAGCAGTAAACAATGTTGCTTAGCTGTTTTAAGTAACAACAACCAGCAACAACCAACAGCAGCAACTAGCAACAACAACGAAACAGACAACCTTGCTGTTAGCTGCCAGCAACAGCTGCTGCTGCTGGTGCATGTTAGCAGCAACAACTGCTTAGCAAGCAGCAGCAACGCATAACGCAGCAACAGCGTGGTTGCTGCTTATGTTGCAGCAACCTTGAGCTAACAGCGTAACAACAACAACAGCAGCAATTTGCGGCAGCTCTTGGCGTTTAAGCAACAACAGCAGCTAATAACCAAGTGCGCAGCGGCAGCATGCTGTTGCTTGCTGCAGCAGCCTTGAAGCTTAACCTTATGCCATGCTTAGCTATTGCCTTGCTGTAGCATATTTAAATAACCCAGCAGCAACTTGTAGCTTAAACAGTTTGCAACCAGCAACGCTACTAATACTACTGGCAACAACTACTGCCAGCGAACTACAGCTACTCATACTGCTGCTACTGCTACTACTGCTACTTCTGCTACGTTTACTCCTACCATTATTACTACTACTACTAAAAGTACTTCTGCTCGTGCTTTACACCTCCTGTCCTCCGCCTTCATGGATTTCTTTGTTTCTTAACAAAACCTTCATCTTCCATTTAAATGAAACCTCTTTTTCTCCATTTAATTATGTTTATCCAAAGCACATGTACATTTAACGCACAAAACCTGTAAGTGGAAAAGTTCCAGATCACGACGACAGAGCATTTAAACATAATAAATTATCTTTAAATGTGGTCAAGTTTTATTCTGCACATAATTCATTCACAGCAAACTAGTGTGTGTTTAAATGTGTTTCTCCATGGAGATGCCATTGCTTTGTCTGGAATGTTTCACGGCATTCTTTTTTTTTTATCTTCATGGAGACCAAACCAGACCTAGTAACTGGTCAGATCTGCGGAGAGGCGAACCCGCTCACAGCATGTTCTTCTAGATATTTTTGAGCTATAAAACCACTTTTAATAGAATAAATGTAAAGTGGAGCTGTTTAATATCACACTGTGGAACATTCCATAGAAACAAGCAGGTAACAGACTTCTAACCTAAATGTTACACTGTGCATCTTTACATTCTTTTTAAATGAATTCACTTAACACTTTATTTCACTTTGTGACATAGCAGCAGCCCACACCTTCTGTTACCCGGCACTCGTCATACACATTTACTGCCCACGAGCTCCGAAAGCTCCAGATCTGAAGCCCCTTCCCAGACCTTTCAGGGATTAGACCGCAGACCAGAATCTGCTCGTGTGGACTTCCTGTAACCAGCGAGACAGCTCACCCCACAAGACCTGCCTGCCTGAACCACAGCTCACAACAGCACAGAGTGAGAACACGGAGAGGCCATGATGACGTGTGCGGAGAAACCTCTTACTGTCGGCACGGAAACGGTAAAGGGGCGGAGACATAGTGGTAAAGATATATGGTGTCCAAGAGATGATCTGGAGTCCAGCATATCTGCTTCTCCAGTGCTGTGTGGGGATGTGAGGAGGGTCCCCGGCTCCCTCAGGTCAGAGGGGTGAGGAGGGTCCCCGGCTCCCTCAGGTCAGAGGGGTGAGGAGGGTCCCCGGCTCCCTCAGGTCAGAGGGGTGTGATTAACAGGTGGATCAGCCAATCACAGACATGTGTGGTCGGTCCGTATCTCAATAAATATGTCTGCTTAAGAGGAAAAACATGAGGAAAAATATCACAGCTGAGTGAAAGACATGGTGGATTTCTGCACTAAACTCTTTTTCCCCTTTCTCTCCCCAATCTCCTCCCCATCTTTCCTTCTTTTCCTGCCCCATCCTCTATCTCTCTCTCCCCCTCTCATTCTGTCTCTCTCTCTTTCACACATACACTCTCTCACTCTCTTTCACACACACACACTCTCACTCTCTTTCACACACACACACACTCTCTCTCTTTTACACACACTCTTTCTCACACACTCTCTTTCACACACTCTTTCACACACACACACACTCTCTCTCACACTCTTTCACACACACTCTCTCACTCTCTTTCACACACACACACACACACACACTCACTCTCTTTCGCATACACTCTTTCACACACACTCACTCTCACACACTCTCTCTCTCACACTCTCTCGCATACACTCTTTCACACACACTCTCTCTCACACACTCTCTCACTCTCTTTCACACACACACACACACTCTCTCACTCTCTTTCACACACACACTCTCTCTCTCTCTTTCACACACACTCTTTCTCACACACTCTCTTTCACAATCTCTTTCACACACACTCTCTCACACACTCTCTCTCACACACTCACTTTCACACTCTCTTTCACACACACACTCTCTAACTCTCTTTCACACACACTCTCACTCTCTTTCGCACACACTCTCTCTCACACACTCTCTCACTCTCTTTCACACACACTCTCTCTCACACACTCTTTCACACACACTCTCTCTCACACTCCCTCTCACACACTCTTTCACACACACTCTCTCTCACACACTCTTTCACACACACTCTCTCTCACACTCCCTCTCACACACTCTTTCACACACACTCTCTCACACACTCCCTTTCTCTCTTTTTTCACTCTTTCACCCCTCTCCTTCTCTTTGTCCCTGCTTTATCTCCCTCTCTTTGTCACACTGCCCTCCCTCTAACCCCCCAACCCTAACCCTCTCCCTTGTGCACCTTCTTTTCTGTTTTCCTGCATCTCTTTGCCAAAACTGAGAAAAAATATCACAGGTGACTGAAAAACACGGTGGATTTCTGCACTGAACTGTTTTTGTTTTGTAAATGTAGATGTCAAATCAGCTCCTTTGTGTCCTGGCTGCAGGACATGGGGACAGAGAGATATGAGTGTGGATTTGGACAATAGACCCAAGTGAAGGTGTCACTGGTCTTCCACACCCTGTGTAATGTGTGTGGACAGATCGTTTCCTATACACTCTGTGAACATGTGAGGGTACAGAAGCAGAGCACAGGCAGAAGCACCCTGTTTATAACATGGAAAACCCAAGTGGACCTAACCTGACTCCAGACTGATCTGTGTGTGAGTTCTACTGTATGCATGTGTAAGGGTGCTATGACCAGACACATGAGAGAACATGCAAACTCTGGATAGAATGGCCCAACTTACCACACACTACAGGAGAATTTGCCCAATTTTGACTGTGATTTGTGACTTTTGTGCGATTGTGAAGCCGCTGCGCTTCTCGTGCGTGTGTGTGCATGTGTGTGTGTGCACATGTGTGTGTGTGCATGTGTGTGTGCATGTGTGTGTGTGCACATGTGTGTGTGACAAGGAGGCGCAAGATACAAACTCATAAAGAAGTAGATTTAAAGTGCAGCATCTCATCCACATTGTCCATAGAGTTTTTCCTCTGCAAATAATGACACCAAGTCCAGGAAACAGCGCCGTGAATCCAGTTTGAGATGTTCTTTAAAAGTAAAAAGGCAAGAGTCATTCCTCACGGGTTTTATAGCCTGGTCCGCAGACATATCCCGCTGCAGTTTTTGCGAACAGAGATTTAAAATCTCATGAGATTCTCCTCGTGTCTGTGGTGTTGGCGCTTTTTGTCGCAAGTTTAAAAATTGTTTGAAGACTGAACAATCCTGTAGTGTGTGGCGGCCTCTAGACAGACTTTATTGAAGAAAAATTACTCGGACACAGTATCTCACACATCACATTATAATACAATAAAAAAGAGCTTAAAAACAAAAAAATAAAAAAACAGGAACTGAACCCAGAACTTCATTGTTGAGAAGCATAAATGCTTTTCCTCTCATCCATTGTGCTGCCTGTACTCAGGTATCAAATCTGCCTCATTCAAAGAAATGGAACAAATCCATGAACGGCCTTATTTGAAGTGTTTTAGTTCCTTTCGCTTCATTGTCCTTTATTTCTAGCCTCTTTTTAAAACTCGGTGCCATTTCTGTGTTGCTTTTAATTGTTTCTGTCCAACTTGGCCACATCTAACATAATAATAATAATAATACATCTTTATTTTTTAAAGCACTTTTAAAAACAAGGTTTACAAAGTGCTGTGCAAGCAGCAATGAACAATACAAAACATAAAAATAGCACATAAAACAAAGAAAACAGTCAATGATCCAACAAAATTTTTTAATTCTAATAAATAAGTAAATAAAACAGATAAAATGAAAATAAATAGGGAACAAAAAGAACTAAAACCAGTTAAAGGAAGGCCAACCGATAAAAATGGGTTTTAAGAAGTGATTTAAAAGATCCTGATGGTGCAGCCTCATCTCCTCAAGCAGGTCATTCCAAAGCCGAGGTGCCCGGACTGAAAAACCTGGATCGCCTTCGTCCGGAGCCTGGACTTCGGAACAGCCACAAGGACCTGAGGGTCTGAGGCTGCGGGAGGCTCGTATGGGGTTAAAAGTTCTGAAATGTAACTTGGTGCAAGACGTAAACAAGCTTTAAAACTGATCAGTAAAATCTTCAAATCAATTCTAAAACACACAGGAGCCAGTGAAGGGAAGTAAAACAGGGGGAATGTGTTGGTATCTGTTCAAACTGGTGAGGAGCCGAGCTGCTGCGTCTGAACCAGCTGGAGGCGGGAGATGGATTTGGAGTCGAGGCCGGAGAGGAGGGAGTTGCAATAGTCTAGACGTGAAGATGAGAGCACGGATGACTTTTTCGTGATCGGGACGAGAGAGGATAGTTTTGATTTTGCTAATTGTGCTGAGGTGGAGGAAACAGGATTGGGTGACTTTTATGATATGAAGGTGGAAGTTGAGGTGAGAGTCGAAAATGACGGCGACGATTCTGGCAGCGGGGGTGATGTTGGGAGCGAGAGGGCCGAGACTATTGCTGATATGGGAGGTGGATTGGGGGGATTGATTAGAATAATTTCAGATTTGGAGCTGTTGTGGTGAAGCTGAGCCGAACGGAGCTGAGCCGAAAGGCGAAGCTCTCGATTTACCGGTCAATCTACGTTCCTACCCTCACCTATGGTCATGAGCTCTGGGTAATGACCGAAAGGACGAGATCGCGGATACACGCGGCCGAAATGAGTTTCCTCCGCAGAGTGGCCGGGCGCTTCCTTAGAGATAGGGTGAGGAGCTCGGTCACATGGGAGGAGCTCGGAGTAGAGTCGCTGCTCCTCCACGTCGAGAGGAGCCAGCTGAGGCTCGGTCATCTGGTCCGGATGCCTCCTGGACGCCTCCCGAGGTGTTCCGGGCATGTCCCACCAGTAGGAGGCCCCGGGGAAGACCCAGGACACGCTGGAGGGACTATGTCTCTCGGCTGGCCTGGGAACGCCTCGGGGTCCGTCCGGAGGAGCTGGAGGAAGTGGCTGGGGAGAAGGAAGCTTGGGAGCCCCTGCTTAGACTGCTGCCCCCGCGACCCGGCCCCGGATAAGCGGAAGAAGATGGATGGATGGATGGATGGAGCTGTTGAGTTGTAGGAGGTTCTGTGCCATCCAGCTGTTCATGCCACTGAAGCAGTTTAACACAGCACCAGGCTCCCGAGGTCGTTTGGGCTCAGCGGGAGGTAGATCTGTGTGTCGTCAGCATAACAGTGGAAGGACACGTTATGACGGGCTATAACGTGTCCTAGAGGGAGCATATAAATAGAAAATAAAATAGGACCTAAAATAGAACCTTGCGGCTCACCACAGGCAATTAGGGCAGAGGAGGAGGTAAAAGTGCCTATAGTGACCGCACAGGTTCTGTTTAAAAGATAGGAGTAAAACCAGTCAAGTGCAGTGTCTCGGATGCCAACCCAGTTTTTGAGGCGTTTTATTAAAATTGCATGGTCAACGGTATCAAAAGCGGCACTTAAATCTAAAAGAATTCAAATCAAGCCCTTTCCTCTGTCCGCGGCTAAAAGAAGATCGTTTGAGACTTTGAGGAGGGCTGTTTCAGTGCTGTGTGATGCTTTAAAACCTGATTGAAATTTCTCAAAGATGTGATTACTATGCAAAAAATCTAAAAGCTGGTTAGAAACGACTTTCTCTAAAACCTTGGATAAAAATGGAAGCTTTGAAATTGGTCTAAAATTGTGAGAATCAGAGGTGCTTAAATTAGGTTTCTTTAAAAGTGGCTGGACCACAGCGTGTTTAAAATGGGATGGGACGAGGCCTTCTGACAGAGACTGGCTGACAATAGATAAAATACTGGGACCAACCACATCAAAAACATCTTTGGTGGGTATGACATCCAGACTGCACATGGTCGCTTTCATGTGGGCTAAAACATCGGTTAGGGAAAGGGATAAAGGCATAAAATTAGTAAAACAATTAAAATCCTGAGGTTCTCTACTTACAGAAGTGACCTGGTGGGGGCAGATATTTGGTTCCTGATGTCAGACACTTTCCTAATAAAATGGTTTAAAAACAGTTCACATTGTTCAGCGGAGGCATCATTAAAAACACGGCTTTGCCGCACGTAAACCGTGACAGTTATTTTAAAAATTCAGCTATCGTTTGATGCCCCACTTCTCTATTTGATGTACGTCGATTTTCACCCCAGTGGGTGAAGCGCCTTCAGAGGAGTTCGTTGAAATGCGACGTGAGCGAAAATGCTGACTCAACATGTTTTGTATTTCAATTCAAGATGGCCGCCTTCTGGTTTGTCAGGGGGCGTGGCCATTTATTTTTTTTTTTTTCTGTCTTGACATGAGGAATGTCTGTACCGAATTTCGTGACTGTACGACAAACTTTATGTCGGGATGTCTCCCATAGGCGCAATGTATTTTGACTTTTGTAGGTGGCACACACTGGAGATGCTGATGTGTTAACATTGACTAACATGGGCACTTTAGGACATCGCCATGGCAACACCGTGCAAAATACAACTTTGGCCCCCCACTTTTTTGTTCAGGCTGACCTGAAGAATCACTGTGCCAAATTTCACGTTCTTCAATGAAACTAATAAGACGTTATATCACTGGAAAGTAAGAAATTGTTGAAATGTTCCCATTAGGATAACATTGGAGTATTCGTGCATCACCATGGTAACACGGTTAAAAATTCCATATGGTTGTCATTGACTTTTTTCATCGGGATGACATGAAGAGTAATTGTGGCAAATTTGAGAATATTCTGTGAAAGTAAAATATTTGTCATGAATGGGAATTTATCTGATATTTCCCATTAGGATAACATTGGAGCTTTTGGGCATCACCATGGCAACACGGTTAAAAATACCATATGGTTTACATTGGCTTTTTTGATTGAGATGACCCAAAGTGATTTTGGGCCAAATTTGGTACATTTTAGAAAAACACAAATTTGGCCCTCCATGCAAGATTTTGTTGTGTCCTGCAGGGGGCGCTATCACACCATTTTTGGTCGTGTCACAATTAGTCAGCTTTGGCACGAAAGTTTTACAAGTGATTCAAATTTGAGCCGAATCAGAATTTGTATGGCCGAACGGGAGCAAATTTAAACATTGGAAAATTGCAAAAAATCTGAACAAATTTTGCAGCTTCGCCGCACGTAAACCGTGACAGTTATTTTAAAAATTCAGCTATCGTTTGATGCCCCACTTCTGCAAATGATGTACGGCGATTTTCACCCCTGGGGGTGAAGCGGCTTCAGAGGAGTTCGTTCAAATGCGACGTGAGTGAAAATGCTGACTCAGGATATTTTTTATTTCAATTCAAGATGGCCGCCTTCTGGTTTGTCAGGGGGCGTGGCAATAATAACTTTTCTGTCTTCACATGAAGAATGTGAAGACATTCACTCAATGTTGACGATGACTTGTTAGCAAGAACAAGTATGCATGTTGCTAGGATACTGCTGTTCACGGAGAGAGTGATCGAGGGTTGACAGTTGACAACGTTGCGAAAGCAATAGGCCCTACGCCCTGTAGGGGCTCGGGCCTAATAAAACTGCTTTGTGACACACAGATGTCTTTAGTGGTAAGATTCTCCACGCTGAGACCAAAGGTTAAAACCAGATCCAGTGTATGGCCCTTTGAGTGGGTGGGAACAGTTATTAATTGGGATAAATTGAATGAATCAATTATTTCCATAAAATCAGAGGTTAGGGAGTGTTGAGGGGGAGGACAGGGGCTGCTGTTGGGATGGGAGGAGACAGGTGAGGTAGGGGGCGCTGTAGAGGTGGGTAGTCAGTCCAACATTATATGAGTCTGTACGGTATAGATGATGTTAGCTGTTAAAAACCGGTTGCCAAGTCGGTTTATGTGGAGACCGTCACGTTGGTAGAAGGAGGAGCGGAACCAAAACAGATTAAAATTGTCAATAAAACCAAAGTTGTAATCGTAGGAAGTGTGTTTGAGCCAAGTGTGGAGATCTGAAATCCTGTTAGAACTTTCGGCCCCCCGACCGAGTGTGGGGAGTGGGCTAGAAATAAAAACAGATGTTTCACAGGAAGATAAAGGATTAAAAAGGTCCAAGAAATTCAGCCTGATTGTCTCTGACTTACCGCGAGCAATGTCATTTGTCCCTACGTGAATAATGAGACGTGTTATGGTGGGGGGTGCAGTTTGTAGGAGAGCAGGTGTCCAATAGAATGTAAACGGTAGCTCCGGGAAAACAGTGAGTGGATGCATTGAAAAACCTGCAGCTCCTTATGATTGAGTCGCCCACTAAGAGTGTAGTTGGTGCAAACAGGGGGCGTGGGGGGTTTTGCGGCGGGTCCGAGGCGGATGAAGAGGAGGGCACAGAAGGGAGCTGGTACGAGCTGGCTAACTGCTGAGGATTGACCGGGCCGTGGATGGAGTAACGGGGCAGAGCAGAGCAGAGGACCCGTGCGCTCACGAGGAGACCGAGGTGGGACCGTCGGCGCAAACAGGCGGCCTCCGCGTGGTTGCTCCGCGCACCATCAGTGCGTGGAAAGCCACCCGAGCGCCGGTAAACAGCCTCCTTTAGCAGCCTGCGGCGAGAAGAGGGCACAGAACGGGCTGGGTCCTGCTGCTTCTGCCGCTGCCAGCAGAGGTCTGGGAGTTAGGGTCCTGGTCCGGGATATGGCCAGAGTGATTTGGTATTACCTCATTGTTGGACAGAGGGGCAAATCGATTCGAGGCTAGGTCCAGGAGCTGCAGGATAATCACCAGGGCTTTTTTTCTTGCCGCGGACCACTACATCGACCCAGGAGTGTTTGGGGTGGAACAGGATGCAGGCCGGGGGAGGCGTGGGGGTCCCAGACCACGGTGTCATGAAGCGCGGACATGGAGCTAATGCTCTGAGATCGTTTAAAAGCGATTTCCTTAAAGTGGTCGAGGAGAGACTGTTTCTCTTTCAGTTCCATATACAGTTCATTAATCGTCACCTCCAGATCCTCTGTCCGTTTGCTCGGCCCGGAAAGTTCTTTGGTGTCCATGGCAACGGTAAACAGGAAGGCTAGTGGCTAGCTAGCCGCCGCCGTTTCCGAGGAGAGTGGTAGCGTGAGATCAGGGATCGAGTCGAATGTCAAATGGCCCCAAGACAGGCCGCCGGGAACAGTCCACTTGGCGAGTTAAAATCCAATGAAGGAGCCCGGATAAAGCAGAAGGATTAAAAGAAATTTTGGATTAAAAATTGAATAAAAGTGCTACCGATCGAGCGTGTCCGCCATCTTGCGCATGCGCATTATCAGTGAACTGAACTTCAAAAGCTCATTTCTTTTTGCCGCAGTAGTTGGACATACATTATAATGCAGTTCTACACTTTACCTAGACCCACATGGAGAAGGAATGTTAAATATAAAGCACTTAGAGCGGTAGCAGGAGATCCAGAGTGCTGCTGTACTCTGTATGTACAAGTGCTCATGGTGTTTAAAGAGCCCGGACCTGAATTGCAACCATCAGGACAGGAACATGCTTTTAAAGGGCTATTATGTGAAATCCATGTTTATGTTCTAACGTTTCCTCATCACAAACATGTCTGAAGAGGTTTTAGATGTAATCCATGCAGGTTTCAGTAATTTAGTGATCTCTCCCGGGCCCTATTTGAACCTTCTTTACGTTTAGCAGCCTGCGAGTCACCCATGCTCCCACATGACAATTCTCCATAAATATACAAACATATGGTACAAAACCATACACGACAACGCCACAAACCTGATGTGATGTTCAGAGCATCGAAAACCAAACTGAAACTTATGTTAATACGTTGTTTTTGGTGAATATTGCATTTTCAAAGCAATAAAAGGTAACATGCTGATCTAAATATACATGTAATCATACCTTACATTAATATAGTGCTTTTCAAGACACCCAAAGCGCTTTACAATAGTAGTAGTAGTAGTATTAGTAGTAAAGTAGTACAGAACTAAAATACTCCCTAAACCTTAACCCATTCTTTATATACAGGGTGTCCCAAAAAACTTGACATAATTTCACAGGTCATTCATTTTGCCAGTTCTTGTTGAAATAACCTCAAATGTTCACAGAATATACAGAAACAGATCAAGATTTTATATTTAATGTTTTATTTTGTTCTGTTTTCAGGTTGAGCTGTTCACTCCCAATGAGAAGTCATTATGTGTCTTGAATCTGCTCCACACATTCACCCAGGACTGTGCAGCCTTCATCAACTGCACACAAAGTCCCTGAAGAAACGTGTGATGTTCAACACCTAAACTGTTCCATTTCATTGAACTAGACTTAGTAGTTCTCAAGATAATTCCTTTTAAAATGATGTCCGTTTTTTGGGACACCCTGTGATTGTACATGTTTAAATAACCCTGTTTTGTCTCACATTTTATTGTTTACGCTCTAACTAATGCTGGATTTTTGTCTGCGTGCGTGTGCATACTGTATGTGCTCGTGGTGCTGTGCCTTAGCCGGTCGAAGCGCCTGTCTTGTAAACAGGAGATCCTGGGTTCAAATCCCAGCAGTGCCTTTCACTTTCTGTTCTCAGGGGCTAATATTAAAACAATCACGTGTACTCTGATTATCACAAAGCAGTTCAAATCTTTACTCTTCTGACCTGAAATAATTCTTATCTATTAGGCCACGTGGTCATTGAAGTGCTGTCATTGTCTATTTTCTAATTTTATGGATGATTTATATGACTGGGACTTAATAATACTAATACTAATACTAATACTAATACTAATACTAATACTAATACTAATACTAATACTAATAATAATAATAATAATACATCAAAATTGTATAGCGCTTTTTTGGACACTCAAAGACACTTTACAAACAAACAGGAAGTGACACTGTAGAAAGTCATGGGGGTGATGCCAGATTGAACAGGTGAGTTTCTGGTCAGGATTTGAAGTGCCTGGTGGATTGTGGGAGTGAGTTCCAGAGGGAGGGGGCGGCAGCAGCAAAGGCTCGGTCCCCCGGGGTCCGGTGCTTAGCCCTGAAGGGAGTGAGGAGGTTGGTGTGGGCTGATCTGAGGCGGCGGGTGGGACGGTGGAGATAGGAGGGGCCAGGTGATGGAGAGGCTTGTAGGTGATGAGGAGGAGTCTCTGGATGGTGTGGGTGAGGAGGCAGGCGGCAGAGTTCTGGATGTATTGCAGTTGTTGGAGGCGGGTGGAGGGGAGACCGTACAGAAGGCTATTGCAATTGTCCAGTCTGGAGTCGCCTTAATAACCACGAAGGGATTCGAGCCCATAATCTTCTGATGTGTGAATGAATCAGCTGAGTGAATGAATGAGTGTTACATGTCTTTTATTGCTGTAGTTATATAGATGAAATTTGATTGTTTTATATGTACGTTAGTGTAGAAAAGCTCAACCAGGGACGGGGGTTGAAAATTAGCATTTGCTAAACCTTGTATACATCACATCAGCTGCAAACTCTGTATGTAACTATGTCTGATTGCATTGTCCCTGTCAAATAAATAAATAAATCAATAAATTCAAAGTCACATGTCTTATCCATTAGGCCACATGGTCAGGGGTGGTTAGGTTTTCTAGCTTGCAAAGAAGTAGGATCATATGTCTGATCATTTGGCTTGAGGACAGAGTGAAAATTCCTCTGCTCACTGTTAGAATAAAATGCTTATAATGATGAAGTTATTAAAAATGTACATAAAGCTAAGAGGCCTCAATGATATGAACCAGGCTCCTTCTGCATGAAAGAGCCTTTGTTAAGAATCTGTGTGGCATGACAGCACTATATCTGCTAAAACCAGATGGTTGAACTTTTGACCTCTGCTAGAGGGGACAAAATCACTCCTCAACCATATATCTGTGCTTATCTGATGAAATGTAAACCTAACACATGATGTATACTGACATGATGTATTGTAATGACACAATAAAGATCGTGCCAGAAGGGGAGGAGCTTTGGGAGTCTGGCGTGGACGGGCTCAGAGAAGCGCACGTCTCGTCTCCCCCGTGTGCACGTAAAAGAGAACTGGCTCAGGTGATTTAATCCTCAATTGGGTAGGAGACTGGCATTTATATAAAACTGTTGATATTTTGCTGCTTGTAATTTATTCTATAACACTCACCTACCCCCTGTCCCCGCCCACATACATGTACTCAGTTATGTGAAAAATAATAACTTTATAACTCAGGCCATGTACACATGTAGCCGGGTATTTTTAAAACCAAACATTTCCCCCCCTCCGTTTATAAAAATAGTTTTATCCACACCACCTCGTCTTCGAAAAAAATACCTTCTACACATAACCGAACATCTGCATTTTCAACCACATTCATACACATTCCAAACCTGTAGATGGCGTTATTTCCATTGAGCCCTCACTTCGCCGTCACTTCTGCCTAAACTTATCTTATTGCTCTTGGAGCAGTAGTTGGACTTCTGCAATTAAACATGTACATAGCACCTGCACAATAATTAATGCTCCCACAGCTCTGAAGAAACGACTCCGGTCCATCGTCTGCTCTGGCTTTGTCTTTGACTTTTGCAGTCGCCTAAACAAATGTCGCACGTTTGACGTCAGGGCAGATTCATATTTTTTGGCGCAGACAGTGACGTTTTAAAACGCAAAACCCCAGTTATCTCTGTCCACACAAACAGGCATAAACGGAGTTTTCAAAAATCTTCACTTTTTTTCCCTGAATACTCGTTTCTGATGCGTGTTCGTGTGGACGACAGGTCAAAACGCAGCAAAACATCTTCGGTTTATCAGATACCCGGATACATGTGGACAAGGCCTCAGAATCATACACATAGGATTAAAAAATGCTGTGTTGCCATTTTCCCAAAAAATACAATCACACGTGTAAATCGACTTCCTGTTACAACATACCTCCCCCAGAGAAGAAGTAGTGCATCGTGGGTCTGCAGTCTGGAGCAGGAAGTTAATGGTCCCACTTCTTTTATTAAGATGTTTTCGGTCGATATTGTGATTTACAATGTACAAAATGTGAAATGATTTTTATGATTCTATAAACTCCATCCCTCCCTCCCTTTTCTCTATAAACCTCTCTCCCTCTGTCATCCCTCATCTCTCTTTCACTCTCCATCTGTCTCACTCTTTCTTTGTCTCTCTACTTCCTTCTACCCTTATTTGTGATCTTTCTCTTCTGTCTGTCTTACCCCCTTTCTCTCCTCTCTTTCTCTCTCTCACTATCTCTCTCCAAAGCACCCGTCCTTTTCTGTCTCTCTCCCTTTTCTTTCTCCATTTTCTTTTCTTCCTGCCTCTTCTCCCTTGCCCCCCTCTTCCTCTCCACCCCTCTCCTTCTCTCTGTCACTCCCCCCATCAATCTCTCACGCTTGCCCTGCTACCCTCCTTCTCTCTTTCCTTTCCTCTCCCTCTCTCCGTTGTTCACCTGCCCCACTTTCTGACTCGATCCATCCATCTACCCTTCTTTATTAACGCTCACCAGTCTATCCTTCTCTCCTCCTTCTCTTCCTTCCTCTTTCTCTCCTGGTCTCAATACGCTTCTCTGTCTCTTACTCACTCTCTTTCTCTCACATTGTCCTGATATCACCTTTTCTTTCTTCCTTTTCTTTTCCCAATCTCATCTCCCTCTCTGCCTTTTCCTGGCCTTTCCTCCCTCCCTCTCTCTCTCTCTCTCTCTCTCACCCCCTCTCTGTCTTTTTTCCACCATTCCACCCTCCTCCTTTTCTTTCTCACTTCTGTATATCTCTCCACTTTGTCCCACTATTCTCTTTCTTGTTCTCTCCCTCTACTCATCCATCCCTTCATCTCTCTCTCTCTCTCTCTCACTTGCACACCCTTCTTTTCGTTTTTCTTTCTTCCCACTTCTCTCTGTTCCTCCTCTCCCTCTCCCTGCCTCTCCTTTACCCCCTCTCCCTTCATCTCTCTATTTTCCCCCTTCCCTCTCTTCCTGGACTTCGCTTCACTTTCTCTCTCTCCTTTTTTCATTCACACTCCTCTCTTCCCTTTCTCTCTCTCTCTTTCTCTCATCATCCCACATACAGTTCCACTTCTCTCTCCCAGTCCCCTCCTCCTCTCTCTCTCTCTCACTTTTTCTTTCACTCTTCCATCCTGCTACATTTTCATTTTACCTCTTTCACCTCTCCTCCCTCTCCCTTCCTCTCTCTCCTCCCTCCATCCGTGGATGACTCCCTCATCCACATATTCTTCTCTGTACCTCACCTCTGCGTCACGTCCCTGTACTTCCACTGCCTGCTTGAGTCTTATTAAAGCTCCATTACGGGACATTTCTGCCATATTAAAACACTAAATGACACTCTGTATGACACATTCAAATCACTACTTTAGCCTTTTGTTTTTCCGTGTGTTTTCCTCTGTAATAAGTTGAAAAACAGCCTGGTTTTCACAGCCTGAGCAGAGCGAAGTGAAGCTCTGTCAAAGTTACAGCAGGAAGCCACAACGTGACAGGAAGTGAAGCCCCGGATCCTACAAAATAAAAGCATAAACATAAACCCCATTGAGGAAGAGTGAACGGCATTGCAGTGCTGCTGTGTTCAAATTCAAATACAAAAAAACGAATAACAAAAATCAAATTCAAAACGTGTAATACAATTGTTTAAAAAAATACATAGAAATACATTTATAAAAAAATACACTTTATTAATAATGGACAACAGTGAGCAGTGATTTTTTTCATGTGTATCTAAACGATTATACAACACCACAGAATTAGAAAAAGAATCGTACATTTGTGGATTAAAAATCGTCATTCTTTTTTGCTTTTAAAAGCACTGCACCTGAGTGACTGTCTTAAAAAGAAATACATATTTTAAACAGTTTTATTCCTCACTTACCTTATGAATGAAGAGTATCTTTAATATTCACCATAATGAGTTTAATGATACAACAACTAGCATGTTAATGTAGCCTGGTGGATTATAACGCCATTTGTATCACACAGAGGTCTTATTTTGACCTCAAGAAATACATGGGGGCAGTAATATCAGCAGCATATGGAACAATCTGGAAGAATTCAGTGTATCATGAATAAAATAAAATAAAATGATTAAAACACATGCACCCTCCTGTTCCCCACCCGCAGAGGGGTTCATAGGGGTCAGGCGCAGAGGACTGGGCTGGATGAAGAGGAAGAAGCTGAATGGATTAAAACACAACGCAAAAAACTGAAAAGAAGCTTCATTTGCACATTTTTGGTTAAACATGGGATATATGTGAACGCCGTTTGACGGTTTTCAGCACCATGGACAGCAACAACACCACATTTGTCCAGTATGTGAATGAGTATAATAATTATGAAAACGAGCTTCAGTCAGTTTTACGAAGCAGTGCAGAGGAAGTCCGAATGATACCACACAATTTACACCTACAACAGAAGATATTCACACTAATTATCACTTAGAAAACATCTGTATTCTGGTTCAACACAGCGTTTTCATGTTTTAAATCACTATCATTGTTCTTTCCAGTCATGTGTGTTGTTATTTTTTGTAACTGAAGAGAAATGAGTTAAAGCTAATTAGATAAATACGTTTGTTTCATTGTGGTTGTTTTTATTGCACTGATAAACATGTCTTTTGTCTTTACTGTGAGCGTTCTCGCATCTCCACAAACCTGACTGTCATTTGCTCTGCTTGTTTCCCTTTGGTTATAATGTTCCACAGTATGGCATAAAGCAAATCTATGTCCAGAGAATGTGCCAGAGTTTGGTTTCACGTTCTGTTTCCCTGACAACGTGCCACCACCGTACTGTGGCTTTAACTAGAATACAAGTGGACTTAAAGGTGCCCTCTGTCACGTTTCAGCTGGAGGCTGCACCTTCCGCTTTGTGATCTTATGGCTTTGGCCAAAATGATCTGCAGTATGGCATTAAATTTGCCTGTCTCCACGGAAACAAGCAGGTGATGCCTTCAGGTCGAGTTACTGTTCAGATCTGTGGAGAGGTGACCCCGTTCAAAGTAAGAATGTACGTTTTTGCCATATTTTTGAACAACAAAATCACCAGTAATTGATTTAATTAAATGAGTCCTGCATAGACTCGTTCAATGACACTGTGGAAGATTCCAGCAAAGCAATAACATTTCCATCGTAACTGGCCAAAAAAAGTATATAGTAAAATAGTAAAAAATTATATAGTACACAGTAAGATTTTTTTTTTTAAAGCTAACATATTGTGCTTGTGTTTGCTATATAAACCGTCATAATTTAGCTGTGGAGCTTTGTATTATTTTATATTTAATTTTTCATCATTTGAAAAGTCAATTTACATAATGGGTCTGCTTTAATATTTCAAATGAAACAGAAAACGCACACCAAAGACATGCAAATGGATAAACAGCATAATAAAAGAGAAAAAAATGCACTCAGATGACCAATATCCACAAGGTTTTTTTTCATTTTTAAATAAGGTTTCGGTCACAAAAGCTTTTGTCAGATAATTGTTCTTGATTTGGACCACAGTATACCTTTAATAACGGTATAGCTTTAATATTTACCGTACAAATCGATTTGTATCCATTTTCTTCCTCTTATCCGGGGCCGGGTCGCAGGGCAGCACATATGTGAACGCCGTTTGACAGTTTTCAGCACCATGGATAGCAACAGCAACAAGACCTTTGTCTAGTCTAATCACATGATTAGATGTAAATGAGTGTAATAGGTTCATTCACGTAAAATCGATGCCATGTATTTATTTGTACAACAGTATCATAAAATTATAAGTTAACCAAAATGAATCAAAATAACTTATAAACTACACCCCATCCTGCTTTTATTTTAACAGCAGAAGGAGGAAGCGCCGCGCGTGCGTACCGCTCCGCACTTGACGCTGGTCCCTCTCTGTGACGCGGGAGCGGAGCTGAGAGGAGCTCGGACTTTGGGACTTGTCTCCGGGCGTAACTCCCATCACTCCGGTACACCCCGCTCTCCGTCACTTCCCTTAGACCCCGTGCCTGGAGCGATGCGACTCTACGGTGGTCCAACTACGGAGCGCGTGCACGAGACGGGACCGTAACCCTGCTAACCTACCGCTGCTTTCTCTCGGATGCCCGCTGGAATAACCCGCTGTGTGTAGTAGTACCGCACATCCTTACGCTTGTTTGTGGAGTTACGAGCGCTTGTTTTTTTGCGCAATTTTGGGATCGTATATTTACCGCAAGGGACCAAAACGTAGAACCTCGCATGAACGCGGCGTGGAAAGTACCTGGTGGAAGGTGTGAAGACGTGGGTTCCAGGCAAGGAGGACAGCGCTTTTGATCCACGGAGCGCACGAAATCGTTTTTACGTGCTTTTTTATTTACCTATAATCTATTCTCATTCTTGGGGCATGTTGGTGGATTAAAACTGAGCACAAAATGGATATAATTTGGGAAATACTCTTCATTCTTCAAGCCAATGTCATCGTGTGCATATCGGGTAAGTGAAACAGCGGATTGCGTGTGCGTGTTTGGTGGTTATACCCGTGCGTAAAAGTGCCAAAACGTGAGGCAAATACATCCCCAGGGCGCGCGGGTGTATAGACGTTGTTTATGGGATATTTCAGTATTCAAGACAGCACCCTCGCCGTGCCATGCGCAACTCACTGACGCACGCCATAAACGAGCTATTACTCCAGCACTTTTACGAGGTTAACATACGGCGTGCCCTGTGCCATTTTACGCACCGGGGTCTGCGCGAAGTGAGGACACGGGGCGAGTGTTCCGGATTGGATGCGGATCAAGCGGGGCGCGCGGTGGTCCGTCACTCACTGCAGCAGCGTCTCCAAGATTCAAGAAATGTATTCGCCATTTGCGCGCACACCGAGTCCATACGCGCCGGGTTCACTGTGCACGGCTCGAGGGTTGAAGTGAAAATAGGAAAAAAAAGTGCATTCTAAAAAAAATTAAATTACATATTCGTCTTTGAGATGGCGTAGTCCTCATAATATCCATTTTAGACCTGGTTTAGTTCTGGTTTTGTGTTGGTTTGTTTAGTTCTGACTATTAGATCCATTTTAGTCTTGGTTTAGACCTGGTTTAGTTCTGTGTTAGCCCTGGTTTTGTATTGGTTTGAACAGTTAAGTTTTGATTGTTATTAACAGTTTAGTCCTGGTTTAGACCTGACTTAGACCTGGTTTATCTCTGGTTTGGACCTTTATTTAGTCCAGGTTTACGTCTGGTTTTGTGTTGGTTTAGATAAGGTTTAGTTCTGGATCAGTCCTGGTTTTGTATAGACAGTTTATTTCTGGCTATAAATTACAGTTCTGTCCAATTTAGTCCTGTTTTAGTTCTGGTTTAGACCAGGTTTAGACTTGGTTTAGTTCTGGGATAGTCCTGGTTTTCTATTCTTTAAGATCATGTTGTCTTGGTGATTCTAAATACATATTCATCTTTAGACTAGGCCCAGAACTAAAAAACCAGAACGGAGGAATACGTAGCATATTAAAGGTACAATATGTCACTTTCTGGAGGCGGCACGTCACTTGCATGATTCCATGGAGGTATAGCGTTAAAACCACACTCTGGAACTTTCTCAATGAATATAAATGGGTTTTACGCTGCACTGAGGAATATTACAGCCAATGAAACATTTCCATGGAAACAAGCAGGAAAGGCCCTCCTCCAGGCGACATAGGTTTGTGGAGAAGCCCGCTCACAGTAAGGACACTTTAAATAAAAAAAACATATTTGAACAAACATGTTTCTTGGCTAAAAAGTTGCATACTGTGCAATAATGTACCCAAAAAATATGTGCTTTACGTTGGTCATCAGTTCTTCTATGTGCTGTTTTGCATTCATTTTGTTAATCGGATTAGATTTGCCTTTATTGTATCACAGCTATTAAAATATATCTCATTTTACACAGGTTTTGACCTCTTTTAGACTCGGTTAAGACCTGATTTAGTCCTGGCTTAGTCCTGGTTTTCTATTTGAGATCTGAGTGGTGTGGCCCTGTTTTGTGATCGTGTAAACAATATTTCATGTGTTGGGTCTCAGTGAGTGCTGGTTTAATGTAGTACTGCGTTATTTCTACTTTAGTCCTGGTTTAGTCCTTGTTTAGTCCTGGTTTTGTATGTGTTAAGATCTACATGGTGAATTGTAGTCTAGTTTTAGTTCTGTTTAGACCATATTGAGGGTTTACACAATAACTTTGACTTTGGATAAACCTGGTGTCGTAATTTCTGGTTTCTGTCCTGGGTTAGTTCCTGGTTTAGACTGGTTCAGTCCTGGTTTAGACAGGTTTAGACTGGTTCAGTCCTGGTTTAGACTGGTTTACTATGTGCTTATATCTGCATGGTGTAGTCCTCCTTTAGTCTTGCTCAGACTGTATTTTCCTAACCTGGTTCTCACTGAGTGCACTGACTTGTGATAGTCCACAGTCCTGCATTAGGTCTGTCTTAGACCTGGTTTTGTCCTGGTTTCATATTTGTTGAGATCTGTGTGGTGTAGTTTCGTATGGTTTAGTCCTAGTTTAGTCCTAATTTAGACTGTTTTTTTTTTTTGGTTTTCCTGTTTCTCATTAAGTGCTGGTTTATTACACTAAATTTAGAGAATCATTGGGTCGTCTTGTGTTTAGACCTGATTTGGTCTTGGGTTAATTCTGGTTTCGACTCTTCATCACTAGTTGTGTGCAGAGGTTAGGTTCAGTGAACTAAGACAGTGTGATAATGGCTTGAAGCAATAGCCTTGAGATATTAGTCATACTGAGCAATCAACAATACACCGCACAGTGCAGCGTTTCCTTCTCCAGCCTGCCCGCTGCTTGACTTATCTGCTTGCCTGGAATGTTCCAAAGAATGACATTAAACGACGAAGCGCTGATGACTGCTGTGTGTTTTATGTTTTATTTTTAGACAACAAATTGTAAATCTCTCCAGGAGCGTTCACATTTGAGAGAAGATTGAGCTCTGAACTGATAAAGTAATCCAAGAATCCCATGTGGTTCAGAAAAAAGTTTGGAGAGATTTAAACCGCAGCTACAAGACTGTCAGGACTGAGTGTGTGATTTTAATTGAGATCTAAATGGAGCCCTTTCTAATGGTCAGTGATCAGCTCGGGCCTGATGAGTGGAGGTGTACAGACTCCTTTGTCTGTGTAAGCATGTGGTCTGGAGCAGATGGAACACTTTGCAGAGTTAAATGGCAATAATTAAACATCTTGGTTCTGTAATAATGATGCTTAATGCTTTAATCTTACACAGCACTTTTTCAGATGTCACTTCAAAATGTCGCGCTCTGTTCATTCACTCTAAGATGCAAATGTAGCCACTGCCGCCCTGGGACAGACTGACAGAGGTGAGGTTGCCAGTCTGCTCTGATGAGATGAGGCTTTGTCATCGTGTTCATGGCCTCAGAACTGAAAACCATTTCATTTGGTTTTAGAAAAAAATCACACGGTCTCAAAGCTTTCTTTAAAGAGCACCAGTGCTGAGTTAACTCTGCCCACAGTCAAAATTTGAACAGAAGGGCAGTAGTGGGTGGGATGGGGAGCACAGGAGGGGTGATGGTGCGGGGCAGGACATCAGCCGGGTGACAGCACCCACAGACCATGAGCTGACCGTGAGTGGCTGTGCTCGTCACGTAATAACCTGCGTCTGACTCATGGCGGCCGTTAATCCAACCCGAAAATTCGAATGTCCTTGGCCTTTGCTGATCCTAAAACAAAAGTCAGATTTTTTAACAAATATGCACTAAAACGCCAAAATAAGGCCAGCGAGAGGTACACAGTATAATAAACCCATTTATACAGTTAATCAGTAAAAAGTGCTTTTGGTGTTTAGTGGCTCTTTAAAAAGTGCCAAATATAATAGAAAATACTATTAAATGACCAAAAGGACGAGATCGCGGATACAAGCGAAGAAATGAGTTTCCTCTGCAGAGTGGCCGGGCGCTCCCTTAGAGAGAGGGTGAGGAGCTCAGTCACACAGGAGGAGCTCGGAGTAGAGCTGCTGCTCCTCCACGTTGAGAGGAGCAGCTGAGGGGAGGGCATCTGTTCTGATGCCTCCTGGACTCTTCCCTCAGGAGGTGTTCCAGGCATGTCCCACCGGGAGGAGGCCCCAGGGAAGACCCAGGACACACTGGAGGCACTCTGTCTCTGGACCTGGGAACACCTCTGGGTCCAGAATGATCTGGAGGAAGTGTCTGGGGTGAAGGAAGTCTGGGAGCCCCTGCTTAGACTGTTGCCCCTGTGACCCGGCTCCAGATAAGCAAAAGAAAATGGATGGATGAATGAATGGACGCTATTAAAATGTAAAGTTAAAGACGACACAAATGTTTCTCTGTAGATTCTTTCCGTTCGTGGTGTTAATATGTTTTATAATAGCTGAGCTGAGGGGCTCGTCACATAATAACCCTGCATCTGACGCATACCAGCTCATTATGAGCCGGTATGGCCACAAATACATATTTGTGGCTATATTTATGACTCGTCACAGCCTGATCTTGTCAGATCTCAGAAGTTAAACGTGTGCAGATTGAAGCCTAACTTCTGTCAGTCTGCCCCAGGGCAACTGTGGCTATAAGAGTATCTTAAACCTCTGAGTGTGGCGAGAATGAAGAATGAACTGCTAAGTGCTTTGGGTGTCTTGAAAGGTGCTGTATAAATGCAGTGATTAATTATTAGCCCATGTCTTAATATCAGCATTAGTGTTGCACTCAAACTAAAGGACCTTTATTAACCTTTGTCACCTCATTGGAAAAGGCTTCAGCCGGTTGTCCGTCAGTCCCACAGCTCTGTCCACTGTTTTGGCTTCAGCCGGTTGTCCGTCAGTCCACAGCTCTGTCCACTGTCTTGGCTTCAGCCGGTTGTCCGTCAGTCCACAGCTCTGTCCACTGTCTTGGCTTCAGCCGGTTGTCCGTCAGTCCCACAGCTCTGTCCACTGTCTTGGCTTCAGCCGGTTGTCCGTCAGTCCCACAGCTCTGTCCACTGTTTTGGCTTCAGCCGGTTGTCCGTCAGTCCCACAGCTCTCTGTCCACTGTTTTGGCTTCAGCCGGTTGTCCGTCAGTCCCACAGCTCTCTGTCCACTGTTTTGGCTTCAGCCGGTTGTCCGTCAGTCCCACAGCTCTCTGTCCACTGTTTTGGCTTCAGCCGGTTGTCCGTCAGTCCCACAGCTCTCTGTCCACTGTTTTGGCTTCAGCCGGTTGTCCGTCAGTCCCACAGCTCTCTGTCCACTGTTTTGGCTTCAGCCGGTTGTCCGTCAGTCCCACAGCTCTGTCCACTGTTTTGGCTTCAGCCGGTTGTCCGTCAGTCCCACAGCTCTGTCCACTGTCTTGGCTTCAGCCGGTTGTCCGTCAGTCCCACAGCTCTGTCCACTGTTTTGGCTTCAGCCGGTTGTCCGTCAGTCCCACAGCTCTGTCCACTGTCTTGTCGTGAAATCTTGATTCAGTTCAGTGTGACTCTGCCCCTGAGACATAACTGGACAGGAAGTAGTTAGGCTAACACTGGGCTCACATTCACCACTGCACAGAGCCAACTGCATCAGATGAAACAGCGAGTGTGATTGTGGTGACTGCGGTGTGCAGGAGGCCAGAGTCACTCTGCTGGTGTTATTTCCTGGTGTTATTTGGGTCAGTCCTCTCCCTCCTCATCTTCACACTGCATCAGACACAAGAACAGCAGTGAAGAGTGATCACAGAGCAGAGCCAGGCAGAGCCAGGCAGCCTGTCACTGCTCGACCAGGGCACAGCAACACTGCAGCAGAAAGGCCTGCACCAGGACAGGGTCATAGTCAACTTTTAGTCCTGGTTTAGTCCTGGTTTAGTCCTGGTTCAGTCTTGGTTTAGTCCTGGTTTAGTCCTGGTTTAGTCCTGGTTCAGTCCTGGTTTAGTCTTGGTTTAGTCTTGAGAGAGAGAAGAAGAGACAGAGAGAGAGGGAGAAAGAGAGAAAGGAAGGGAGAGAGAGTGAAAGAGAGAGAAAATATAGGGTGAGAGAGAAAGTGAGAGGGAAGGATAAATAGAGAGGTTGAGAGAGTGAAAGGGCAATAGAGATAGGGAGAGAAGAACAGAGGAAAGAGAGAGAAAGGAAGGGAGAGAGACAGGATGGGAGGGAACAACAGATAGAGAAAAAGGGAAATGTAGGCAGAGAAAGAAAGGGTGAGTTAAGGGGAGATAGAAAGGAAGGAAAGAGAGTGAGAGGAGCAGAGGAAAGAGCAAAAGGAAGGGAGAGAGAAGAACAGATGAGAGAGAGAAAGAAGGGAGAGAAAAAGGAGAGAAAGAGAGAGAGGAAGGGATGTGACAAAAGAGATAGGGAGGCAAGAGAGAGGTAGGAGAGAGAGCAAGACAGGGAGGGGAGGAAGGGGGGATGAGAAGAGAGACGTAAAGGGAGAAAGTGGAGAGTGAGTCTGAGGGAGGGAGAGAAAGAGAAAGGGGGAGATAGAGAGGTAGAGAGATAGCGGGAGGGAGTGAGGGAAAGTAAAAAAGAGAGATAAGGAGGAAAGTAGATGGGAGAGGGACAGAGAAGAGAGAGACAAAGAGAGGGAAGGAAGAAAGGAGAGATAGAGAGGTAGATAGACATAAAGGGAGAAAGAGGAGAGAGAGGGGATAAAAGAGAGGGAGAGTGCGAGAGGAAGAGGGACAGAGAGAATGAGAAAGGATGGACACGGGGCAGAGAGGAAGAGGGGGTGGACGCAAGAGAAATTGACAGAGAAAGAGAGAGAGAGAGGATGGAAGGGAGAGAAAGAGATAGAGAGAGAGTGTGTGAAAAGAAAAGAGAGAGGGAGATCGTTGGCCCACATAAAGAGACACAATATTGTACTTATAAAAACGTGTTGTGAATATGAGGCTGCTGAGCTTCATCACTTGAACGCAGAAGGTCAGAGCTCCGTCTGAAACGATCTCACTCAAACAGCGATTTACCCTCCAATGAAAAACAGAAGACAAATCGACATAAAAAAGAAAAAAAAAAAACTACTTGAGCAATAAGAAACGGTTCGGGCACAAAACATGGGCTTCAGTGGCTCAGCGGTTAGAGGCCACGACGGCGAAGGTCTGGGATGGAAACAGTGAGTGCACACTGTCGTTGTGTCCTTAAGCAAGACACCTCACACATCTTTCCTAATAACAGAGTGGGGAGTGAGGGAGCCAGCGTCAGAGGGGCTGAAGGTGCAGATTTGTGGCCAGACACTTTACTTTACAAATACTTTACAGTACTTTACAAAGATTCTGTTCAATTTAAGTGTATTTATGTGGCAGATTTAAAGGTGCGCTATGTGACTTTATGGTTGGGGGTCCGTCGCCTGCTTGTTTCTATGGAGATGTCATTGTTCTGCCTGGAATGTTCCACAGTGGGACATTAAACATCTCTACTTTACATTTACTCAAGTGGTTTTATTGCTCAAAAGTGCGTAAAAAAATCGTGACTGTGACTGTGAGTGGGGTCGCCTTTCCACAGATCTGACCTGTAAGTTTGTTTGGTTTGGTCTCCATGAAGGTAGAAAGACTTAGAAACATTCCAGACAAAGCAATAACATCTCCATAGCATCTGTAAAACAACTTCAGCTGATCAAAATGCTTCACATAAAAGTTTAAAAAGAAAACTAAAAATAAAACAGATATCCTCCAGTTGAGATGGGCGTGACTGACAGGTGGACGGGCCACAGACAGGCCACGCTCTGTCAATCACAAAACAAATATGGCTGCGTATGAAGGAAAAAGAAAGGAGAAAAACAATATACATATCACAAAGGACTGAAAAACATGGTGTATCCTTGCAGAATCAATGAGCGAAGCATTAAACTTAATCTGAGGGGAGAGGAATGCGATTGTGTTCAGAATGATAAATGGATCTGTGCAGGTCGAACGTGGACACACACAGACTGTATATCCTGTATGTGTACTGACTTGAAGTAAAGCGACCTGACCTGCAGTACTTGTGCAGACGGCAGGGAGCCTTCAGCCATTAGCTCTGCTCTGCTGCACTGTCAAGGACTGCCCCGCACGGTGGCTCTCAAAGAGGGACCGGGCTCACTGGCCACACGCACTGGTATGAGGGCGATGTACTTTACATCCTACTGTTTTGTACTCGTAGTAAAGTAAAACAACTACAAGTTTTAGTTTCAGATCTGATTGGATGGAAATGAATGAAGTACAAGTCGAGGTGTTCCTCACTGGTCCTCCCTCACTCTCCCCTTTAGTCCCCCAGACCCCCCCCCCTTGACTCTTTCCTTGAGTACTAGTGACTCCTTCTTCACGCTCTCTTTAGTTCTCTAGATTCTGCTCTCCTCCACCCCTTCCCTCTGTCCTTTCGTCCCCCTGACCCCATCCTCCTTTACTTCACGCTCCCCTTTAGTCCTTCATACCCCCCCGCGTCCCTTTAGTCCCCCAGACCCCCCCTTGACTCTTTCCTTTAGTACTAGTGACTCCTTCTTCACGCTCTCTTTAGTTCTCTAGATTCTGCTCTCCTCCACCCCTTCCCTCTGTCCTTTAGTCCCCCTGACCCCATCCTCCTTTACTTCACGCTCCCCTTTAGTCCTTCAGACCCCCCCCCGTCCCTTTAGTCCCCCAGACCCCCCCTTGACTCTTTCCTTTAGTACTAGTGACTCCTTCTTCACGCTCTCTTTAGTTCTCTAGATTCTGCTCTCCTCCACCCCTTCCCTCTGTCCTTTCGTCCCCCTGACCCCATCCTCCTTTACTTCACGCTCCCCTTTAGTCCTTCAGACCCCCCCGTCCCTTTAGTCCCCCAGACCCCCCCTTGACTCTTTCCTTTAGTACTAGTGACTCCTTCTTCACGCTCTCTTTAGTTCTCTAGATTCTGCTCTCCTCCACCCCTTCCCTCTGTCCTTTCGTCCCCCTGACCCCATCCTCCTCCATTCACGCTCCCCTTTAGTCCTTCAGACCCCCCCCGTCCCTTTAGTCCTTCAGACCCTGTGGCTCCTCAGTCCCTCTTTAGACTGCCAAAACCCTCCTACCAGGTCCTGCACAGGTCTGATTTTGGCCACCCGTACCCGTTATATCTCAAACCCCACCCGGCCCGTTTCCCGACAGAATGGAAACAAAATTCTGCACCGGATCTGCCCCTCTATAAATACATACGACACCTGAACTGCACCGGCGTGACAATCAGTCCGAGAGCCAAAAAAGAGCCACAACTTTATACTCTCCACTCTCTAATTTTCTTTTCATCTCCTTGGAAGTCATTTTGTCCTGCAGGATCAGGTGTGATTTGAAAGTGAAAGTGGCAGAGATTTGTGGGAATGTGCGTGTGCAGGCAAAAACAGATGGATTTTACATTTAATCATCTTGTAAAAACACTGGCATTTTTGCGTTTTACTAAAACACAGCTTTGTTTTTTGTTCACACATGATGTTTTGTAAAGACCTGCGCTTTCCTGTGTCCGACCCGACCCTGCATCCGACACAGCACAATATTTTTCACCTGTTTCATTCAAATTTCCGGTTCACCCGTCGAGTATCCACGGGTCTCCGAACCCCTGCAGGACTCTACCTGCTAACCCCTCACTCCCCTTTAGTCCTCCAGACCCCGCCCCTCACTCCCCTTTAGTCCTCCAGACCCCACCCCTCACTCCCCTTTAGTCCTCCAGACCCCGCCTCTCACTCCCCTTTAGTCCTCCAGACCCCGCCCCTCACTCCCCTTTAGTCCTCCAGACCCCGCCCCTCACTCCCCTTTAGTCCTCCAGACCCCACCCCTCACTCCCCTTTAGTCCTCCAGACCCCGACCCCGCCTCTCACTCCCCTTTAGTCCTCCAGACCCCGCCCCTCACTCCCCTTTAGTCCTCCAGACCCCGCCCCTCACTCCCCTTTAGTCCTCCAGACCCCGCCCCTCACTCCCCTTTAGTCCTCCAGACCCCGCCCCTCACTCCCCTTTAGTCCTCCAGACCCCGCCCCTCACTCCCGTTTAGTCCGCAACAACACCCAGACTCTGCCCCTCCTCTCCTGTCACTTTCCCCTTTTGTCCTCCAGACTCCACCTGTCTCTATTCTTCCTAATTCCCAACTTCTCCTAACCCTGCCCTTCACGCTCCCCTTTGGTCCTCCAGACTCCTCCCCTCACACAGACCCCACGCCTCCTCCTCCCCTCACTCTCCCCTTTAGTCCTGCAGGTTGATCTGAGCCGTCGTAGCGCACATTAAATTACTGTAATCATAACCATTCAAATCAGTTCTCACGGCCGAAAACATCCGTGAGTTAAATCTGCGGTGTTTCATAAAGTCATTATGTAAACAATGCTAGCATGTCATTTGAAGCATGTCCGTGGGGGAGAGCTACATGATTGGTTTACATACACAAGAATGGCGCTGGGAGGTAAGCCCGCAGTGCTGCGCTACACTTTAATATGTCCCTCTTCGGCATCCATAACAGCCAGGATATGTTTGTGAGATTCATGTTTTTTATTTCTCAGGGGAGTATGTGTATGGATGTGTGTATGGAACCATGACGGCATATGGAAATGCATCAGGCTCTGTCCCATATGGGAAGGTTCCATTTAGGGCTTTTACACAGCTGTATTTATGGTTTGGAGAAATACTCAGAATATAAGTATAAATGTTCTGAGTGCTACAGGACGGATCTGGAGGAGCCTCTTTAGACGCTTGTTTCAGAAGAGCATATAACATGTTCCAGTGCACAGAAATAGAACAATGCACATACACAGATGTTCTATAATATTCCAATATACAGCACAACAAATACAATAACTACATTTTTAGTCTTTATAAAACGTGTACAGAGACTTACTTCACACTGACAAAACGGACTGAGCTTTTAGTCATTTTATAATGTTGTTACACCATCAAAAACAGACATGGAGTTATGTTTTGTTTCATTCACACATGTTTGAGTAATCCTCTATTATTACTCTTTCTACATCTCCAAAGCTCAAAACGCTCTGTTCCCTCCAGTGATGTCATGAAGCTGTAGTTTTCAAGTGAACAGCTTTGTTAAGTAGAGATGGGAAATTCCAGGACTTAAATGATCCAAATGATTCGGGTGAAGACGTATGGAGTTTAAAAAGTGGAGCACTTCCTGTGTCACCACATGACATCACGAGATGGAAGAGTGTTTGAGAGAAGAACTCAGCCTAAATGTGCAGGGTTTATGTGTTAAACGTGTGTGAATGAAACAAAACACAACTCCAGGTCTGTTTGTGATGAGGAAACTACATTAGAACAAAAATAGTAACACTATGGGTCCACTACCTGCTTGTCTCCATGGAGATATCACTGTTTTGTCTTGATTATTCCACAGTAGTGAAGTAAAGTTGGTTATCACAAGACAGGTTAGTGGTCAGATCTTTGGAGAAGCAAGCCTGCACATACGCCCATAAAACACCTATAAATGAACAAATGCAAGGGATATATGTTTAATGCCCTACTGTGGAACATTCCAGGTAAAGAAATAAGATGTAGACAAAAAAATGAAATAAGATGGAGACAAGCAAGTTGCGGACTCTGGATAATGTTGTTACTAAGATTCAGGCTTAGGAACTTCTTAACTATCCCTTAACCTCTTAATCCTGAATCATTCTTAAAACATGTGCACGTAGTTTTCTTTTAAATTCCATAAACACGACGCCAGATATGAGGTAAACAGGTTCAAATATACTGTAGCTTTTATTGAGAACAACTGTGATGCTGATTTATTCTAAATTACTAAATACTGGACCAGATGTCCCATTTATTTATGTTATAATTTGGAGTTCAGGTTCTCAAAATGAATGAGCCTCAAACGACTCTCTCATCGGTGTTGCAAGTTTCATCGCTGAAATCCAGTTCGTGTTAACCTAAAATGCCTCTCTCTGATCTGAACGCTCACTCCCTAAACCCCTGCTCCTGCACCAATCATGAGTCAGTGCTAGTGCAGCCTCTGCAGCTCAGTGAAGGGATTCTGGAGGTTCTGAGCTTTCACATGAGACCTGAACATAAACTGAGTGAGACAAACTCAGATGTGTCTCTGTCTGCAGGTGAAGGCTGTGACAATACACGTCCAGGTGTGATTGTCGGTCCTTTCTTAAAACTATAAAAGTACAGGCTACATACATCTCCTTTAATAAACTATGTGCTCTTTGTTCATCCTTTATTAAGGCGAATAAAGGTGTAGTTATTACAAGTGCATTGGCTTGTTTTCATAAAGATGCTATTGCGTTACCTGGAATGCTTCACATTGAGCTCTTAAAAAGAGGTATTGATTTATTTAATGACAATATTAAACATGTATTCACAATGTTAGCTGGCTCGCCACTCCACAGATCTGACCTGTAACTTGGCCTTGTGGCAGCAATAGAGGCAAAGCAGCAACATCTCCACGGTGACAGACTGGCACCCACCAGAAAACGTTATAAGTGTGCGTGTTGAAACCATAGATTCATGGACATACCTAAAATGTGTGCCTATAACTGCTAGCCTCGGTAAGGTTCATTTGACTGAACGCTATAGGTGACGTCACACTCATTTAGTCCACTTCTTTACACAGTTTATATGTCGCCATGATAGGGTTGGGCGGTGTCCGAATTTTGATACCATTAAACCTTCTCAGCATTTTACCCTTTACGTTTCCGTACGGTTTTACTGTGACTAATTCAGAATGATTTTGTAGCTGCTCCTAAACCCTTCAGAAACAGAAGAGCAGCTTTATATTTGAAGATGAGGCACAAGTTCTGATCAAACCAAACTTCACCAGCGCTTATCTCCCTCCATTTAATGATCTGGGACACACCAAGACAAGAAAAGAGCAGAAGAGGCAGATTCTGGAATAAAAAGTAAAAGTCGACAGTCTACGGCGTGTGATATTTCTACTGCAGCATGTTGTATCTGACAGACCCGCGCTCTCGGCACTCGGAGAACTTACCGTCTCCTCCGTGAAAGTCTGACTTCGCCCTCAAGCGGGACCTTTCTCCTTTTCAGCTCGTCCCCTCGACTGGGGGAGAAAGTCGGCGCTGTGCCCCGTGTCTGAAGCAGCTGTGGTGGATCTTTGGCCTGACGCAGGGTCGTAGCTCCATCAACATTTGCTGGCTCTCCTTTGCCATTCGGCCTGAAGCCGAAATGCTCCTGATATTATATTAGGTCCTTATGCGCTGCAGATTTTTTCAGTGACGATAATGAAACTGATACCGTTGCTACTTTGTGATACCTCGGGATACCGTATTACCTCCCAATCTTATGCCGTGACATGCTCTTCTGTAGTTTCTTCCTTGTATGAACATGAATGGAGTGGTGCAGTGCATTAGGGGGCCTCTTTCACTGTGTATGTACGAGGAACAGAAAACACTCCAACACACACGACCAAAGCACTTCAGCTTTAGAGCAGTCATCAGGAAGAGAGAAATACGCACAGTTTGTCCAGAGTAAAAAAAAAAAAATAAAAATACTGCTTATTTAATTATTATGAAGAGACAATCAGGGACATGCAGAGGGGGGTTGCTTTGGTTGCCCTGGCAACTGTCGGTCCGTCTGGCCTCCCCGACTGAAGTTGCCCTTCCAAGGGAATATATATATATATATATATATATATATATATATATATATATATATATATATATATATATATATATATATATATATACTTATATATATATATTAATCAGTCGAAGGCCACAAAGGGTTCTAAAATTTGATGGAAGGGCCGGACCAGGAGCAGATGGACGGAGGGTTCTGGATTTACATGTGGCAGATTCAAACGTCTCAGTTCAACTTGTGCACCATATTTAGGGCCAATGATTTTCCGTTTCAGAAGTTCTGAATTCCGTTTCATTGTGACACATTTGATAATTCTGTTGACAGTGTTGGGAAGGTTACTTTAAACTGTATTCCCTACAGATTACAGATTACATACCCCAAAATGTAGTTTGTAACGTAATCCATTAAATTACTTCAGTGAGTAATGTAATCTGAATACTTTGGATTACTTGATATTGTCGTGCTTTTTAAAACTAAATGAATGTAGCAACTACCTGCAAATTCTTGTTTGGTTTTAGATCCGGTTTAGACC
Organism: Odontamblyopus lacepedii; assembly: GCA_034769755.1. Classification (NCBI taxonomy): domain Eukaryota; kingdom Metazoa; phylum Chordata; class Actinopteri; order Gobiiformes; family Gobiidae; genus Odontamblyopus; species Odontamblyopus lacepedii. The sequence goes on from CM068360.1 coordinate 2,651,878, forward strand.
TGGTTTAGACCTGCTTTAGACCTGCCTTAGTCCTGGTGTTAGTTCTGGTTTAGAGGTGCACAGGAGGAAGTGCGGTCCACGCAGTGTACGACAAGACACGATCCACGCACGGTGTCCACGCCGTACAAGAGGAGGTGCTGTGTGCAGAGGCACACTAGATATAGACTTGGCCCAGTGCTTTATGGGAAAGTTTTCAGACCATGAGTGAGAAAGACGTGTTCAACATATAGTTCTACCCCTGGGCATTGAACCACAGGCCCATATGGATAATTTGGTTTTGTGTATCAATGTATCTAGACTGTGCCATCTATTGTGAAATGCCAGAATTGCAGGGAAAATAAGTCTAAAAAGTTTTATTGCAGTTCCTTCAAGTTTGGTTGGAGTGCAGTGCGCCCTTTCTTCATGTCAGAGCAACTGCCTCTCTAAATTCCTGTGCAGGTCCCTGGAGACAATGATGGTATAGCTCAGAAATGCTCCTCCCTGTTTTTAAAGTCCATAAAAATTACAACCAAACAATTGCTTTTAATGTTTTCGGTGAATATAGTATTTTCAAAACAATAAAAGTGAACATGGTGATCTAAATATGTGATGTGTTATAGATAATACCAGATAGAAGTGAATTACCCCGTCTTTCACTAGCAAGGACCACACCAACAACACGTGTGAAGCAAAAAGAGTTTATTATATAGAGAGGGCGGCTGAGGCGTGGTCCTGCTCCTGACTAAGCTAATCATATTAACTACATTTAATGGTTCAGGACCTGCTTGTTTCCATGGAGAGATAGTTGCTTTATCAGGAATGGGAAAACCCAAAAAATAAATAAATAAATAAAAAAAATAATCACAGTGAATCACAGTCATATGCTTTTCTCCACGGAGATGTTATTGCTTTGTCTGGAATGTTCCATGGTATAGTATTAAACCTTCCAATGATCATGGGGACCAAACCAGACCAAGTTACATGTCAGATCTGTGGAGAGGCATGTTTTTTCCAGGTATTTTTGAGCCTTAGAAACGCCTGTAACTGAGTAAATGTAAAGCAGAGTTTAATGTCAAACTGTGGAACATTCCAAGCAGAGCCGTGGCAAATCTTTAGAAACATGCAGGTGATGGACTCCTAACCAAAAAGTTACACAGGGCGTACATAGTGTTTTTTTGGTGAGGAGTAGCATTGGTTCAAACAGTGCATCCACCTCAGATGTGGACAGAAAAAGCTTTGCTCCTTCACATTTTTCTGCTATTGATTTGTTTGGGGCCTTTGTGAGATATCCATACACACTTTAGTTTGGGCATTACTGTGGCATTTCCTCCAGGGGCCCGGGGATGATCGGAGGAAGGGCCACACTGTCATTGAACTGTGTGTATTTCTCTAAAGCTCTCCTCTGCCTCTTCTCCGGACAATAGTGCGTTTGGACATGGGCGGGTCAAATATATCTGCATCTGCTGCACACTGGAGAGGAGATGCATCATCCAATACAACTGCACTGTAATGACTGGAGAATACAAAAGTACTTCCGGACAATTAGGGATGTCGACTGAAGAGATTCTTGTTGGACTAAAGACGACTGATTGGTCGACTAAAAAGGCGGCATGGCAAAAGCTCTCAAAATGATTCCCTATCTCTGTGTATCTGAGCCAAACTGCACTCCCCAGACTCCACCTGCCAGGGGAGCTCATGCAAAACTACTATATGTACTATTTAACTTATATAAATCTTTACATAACGAGAATTTGTGAATCATGAGGCTTTTGACATAGAAATACAAAAAAAAAGTACCTTCTTCAGCTCACTCACTACTTCTGCCGTTGTCCCATAGAAATTCTCATGATCAAAATACACTGATTAATCAACTAATTCACCTTTTGATCGTCTTAAACTCCATCGACTGATTAATCGACTAAACGAATAAAGGACTACAGCTCTACAGTCAACAATAACTGTTCAGGTCAGACTATTTGCTCTTGATTTAGGCTCTGCTACCTGCTGGTCTCCATGTTATAGCTGTGTCCAGAATGTTCCACAGTATGGCATTAAATCAGCTGTCTGGATTTTTTTTCTGTTACATATGTTCTTATTGTTACAACAAGGCCTTTACTAAACTTGCATTCCAACTCTGAACGAGGTCACTTCTCCGTAGATCTGACCTGCATAGCATCCCTATGGCGACAGGCAGATGGTGGATTCACTAAAAAACAGAGCCAGCAGAGCTGCATGGTCAGCAGTCTGCTCTCATGACAGAAAGGTTACGGGTTTGAGTCCCGGGCTTGTGGGGCCTTACGGGGGGAATTTGCATGTTCTGCTGAGGTTTCACACACAGTGACTCAACTATGATGATCCAGTTAGGATTTAGGTTAAGGTTTGACAATACTGACTGTGTGACAATGTGTTTGCTGATGTCTGTGTCAGATGATGTGTCCATGTTTTTCACTGTGAAGCCCATTGGGGAAACTCTTGTTGTGATTCTGGGCTATAGAAATAAAACTGAATTGAACTGACTCTGGTTTAGGTTTGGATGGTGACGTACGGTCACATGAGTGTGTGCTCCTTGATCTAAAGCATTTGACTGTTCAATGAAAACACGAGCAATTTGCATTCTCGCGCATGTACTATCTGATGATTCTAAGATGTTTACATTAGTTTGTAATTTTTATGTTGCATAAAAAAAGAAATTGTGTTTCACAGCCACCGATATTCAGTACAGCGGTAGCCGTAGTAAAAGTAATATACAGTCCAATCAGAGTCTCTGCTTTAACAACCACTCTGCCGTGAGCTGAATTAGTTGCAGTAGTTCTGTAGACCAGCTTTGGCCGTGGACATAACAAAACTAAAAACAGTGTCATAGATGCCATCTCGCTTGACTTTGCTTGTTTTGGTTGGTGTCTCTTTCACCACATTTGGTATAAAAAGTCTGTATCAAGTCTGAGGTCCATAGCACAAATTATTTCCTCTGGAAGCTCTTCTGTTACGTTTGTTGCAACATTTGGTGTAAAAAACAAATCACATTTGGTGTAAAAAAAAAGTCCATAGCATCTCAGAAGTACACAGTGTAACAGCCTCTTATTGGCATCCTTTGAACTGCACATGCTGCACTTGTTGGTAAAATCCCAAAATGATGTCACGATCCTGCTGTTACGTTTATTTATTTATTTTGTGCAGCAAACACAAGAGAACAGTAAATATACATTTAGCTGGTATGCTTTAAGCCCATTTAAGAATTACATTTTAAAAATGTAATCTAAAATATGAGTGGGAAGAAGAAAATCCCTCCTTTGTGAGTATAGTTCAGATATAAACCTTTTTTTCTATGTACTTAAATGTATTTAACTGAAACAATGAACCTGTTGAGAACTCTCTGCATCTAATTTTGAATGGATTGTCTGATCATCAGTAAGTGCTTTAGCATGCTAATTGTTAGCTTCACTGTCAGTGCAGTCCTCCTCTCTGGTCTCTGGATTTGTGTAACGATCTTATAAACTCACTGTTATAATGAAGACGCTTGGAATACATAAGGTAAGTGAAGAATAATGTTGGACCTTTGCAAACTCTTCAAAATGAACCGTTTTTCATGCTCGAGACAGTAAAAATCAGGCAGCGTGCCTTTAACGTAGCCCTAGCTCTGGTTTAATCTGAGCTGTGGTGGTGAATGATGACCGGCTTGCCTCGTGCTGACATGAATAAACCCAGGTGCTGTGCAGAGACCAGAGCTTCTCTTCAGCAAATAACAAACTGTGAGCATCACTCGTCCACGTACAGTAAATGTCCTCAGAGCTCAGTGTGCGAAATACAGGGGGGTGCGGGGGACCCAATCCCCTGATTAACCCATCACACCCCCTAAAAAGCCTTAAAAGCATAATTTTGTAGACAGGAAGGAAAACAATTTGTACAAAACTGAGAAGTCCCGTTTGGAGGAGATGGGCCAAAGCACAGCACATGCCCTGGCCCCGCACGAGGAAAACACGAAACAAAGTCTGCTTTGAAACAGAGGGCGAATCCGCGACAAGGACCGCGGACAGCAACTTCTCTCCCCCGTGCCACCACCACATCCACAAACCATAGACCGTACATACTAGGGGTGGGTATTGCCAACAACCTTGCGATACGATACGATTCGCGATACAGGGGTCTCGATACAATTCACGATACAGGGGTATCCCGATACATGGTCTTCAAGGCGATACGTATCCCGATATTTTACATTACGTAACCTATAATTTTTTTTTTAAAAGACAGATGTTTACTCAAATGTTATTTTTATTTTGGTGAAGCGCATCAGTTCCAGTGTAACAGAAGAAGCTGTAAGGCAGAAACTGCCCTTGATTAACCTGTTAACAGCCGCACTCGGCACAAGTGTTCAAATATGTACCAGATGTTCCAAACTGTAATAAGATGTAATGTATAATAAATAAACCATCTTCTGAAATTTAGGCATGTTTTCTTAAGATAAATAACTAAAACAAGCCAAAAAATTTCGCTCCATATGTCTCGTGTGGCTCCACCAGAGTGTGCATAAAAGGAGGAGAGAGAGAGTCCCCATACACAGAGCGCATGGAGCTAGACTATCACTACAGCACCTCTGCCCCACATGGGGCCCACCGCTGAAATCGTCTTTTCATAGGCTACTCAGATCTGTCAATCATTTCCTGAAAGAACCAATGACTGAAGAGGTTTTGCCGTGGAACTGTCCCTCGGTCATGCGCAATACGCCGCTAACTGGACGCACTCGTTTTGTTCCCCAAGCTGTAGCGCGGCGCCGCGTAGCCGGACCGAAGCCTGGATACGCTTGTTTTGTAGCTAAGAGTGTAGAGAAAACAAACATACCCCACATCGCTAACAGGAGCTAAGCGTTTAGCTATGCTAAGGACCAAGAGCGAGAGTAGTAGAGAGATGCGTCGCTCATCCATTCAGACAAACTCAGACTTTCTGGATTATTTCTCCACATGGAATTATTTTATGAAAAAAACAACTGGATATTCTTTTTCTGTGGACTGTTACGGACTAATTGAGCACAGCTATTCCTGGATTGGACCCGTTTCGGACCGACAGAACCGGCTCAAAGGTTAGAAATGCGCAAATATGTTTAGAATATTTTCGGGAATTATAAGTTATGGCTCTTTGGGCTGTGTGGCATAAAATGAATGATATGGTGGTTTTACTGAGGAATTAAGCTTTCAAATGATGTATAGCATGTCGATATTGGAAAAATAAGTACGGTGAATATCTGGCTTGACTTTTTAATGTTGTGTAATCGCCGCCGGCGGGCGGGTGGGTGTTAAGTAATGTAAACATGGCTTAACAAGGCTGTATGCTGACATGCAGCTCCTTTGATGAAAGTAAACTTAAGATATGGCCTTAACAAGGCTGTAGTGCAGGAGGAATGCTGCCTCTGACTATACGAAATGCGCATTGCAAGCAAGGATCACTTATCAGACGCAGTTTGCTGAAGCTTGATAAATAATGTTTGTTGCATGTAAAATATCGATACTGACGCCTCCGTATCGATACGTGTATCGCCAAGAGGCCCACGACGATGTATCCCCGTATCGATTTTTTGAACACACCCCTAGTACATACGGTCTATGCCACAAACACACAGAGGAGCGCACATTGCAGCAGAACCCACACCTGCCCCACCATGCAGTAGACACCCCCTGCCACTGGACCCATCCTCTCCACCAAAACCACCAGCTCCACCACGCGACCTGCAAACAGCATCCTGGCTGCAGCCCGACAGGTGCGAACACAGAACTCCAGGCAACCGCGTCCGAGCACAACACGACCTGAAAGTCCCAGCGCAAGTGCCCCCCGAGTACAGCAGGTGTGGGAGCGACAAACACAGTCTAACTAATCTGTCCCCAGTTATTGTCTTGAAAACCCTGGTCATTTACAAGTCACTGACTGCATGTCAATAACTAACATTTATTCACTCTTTTGCTTACATTGTAATACACAACTTTGCATAGGCTTCTGCATATTGAAAATGTAAATCTGTGATCAACAATTCGGAGATGGGGACCCCCCCGAAAACTGACGGGTATTTCACACACTGTCAGAGCTGATGTGGACCTGCTGCTCTGGAGATGAACCCTGGATTATTCTGTGCTACACTAAAGGTTACGACACATTTGACCTAGACTCCCATTAGACTCCCTCTTCACGTCATCTGGTGCTACAGTTCAAAAGTGCTCGTCCGTGTTTTTGAAGTCTAAATGGCCTTCTCCAGAATACTCAACTTCAGAGCTTGCTTCTGTTGTTTTTTCTAGCTCGATTCACACTGCTCCACTCCACAGAGCATGCTTCAGCAGAATGAAGTGCCATAGTGCTAACCTGTCTCACACCATGATATGTGTGTCACTCTGAATTGACTACACATTATCAATCTGGCACGGCTCTCACTAAAAGACGTCAGGAAAATGTGAAACGTCACGACGATTATTTGAATCTCTCAACGCGTGATGAAGGAACAAGGCGAGAAATCAAAGTTTAGTTACATCCAGTTAAGAGAAAAGCACAGACATTTTCCCAGTCCATAAATTCACAAATCGCTCACTTTCAGCACATATGCCACAAACGAAATATTCTGTATTAACAATGAAATAGGTTCTGTTGGCGTCGTTTTGGTTTGTTTGGGTGCTTCACCTTTGGCTTCTGCACAAACCTCAATGCTGCGACATGATTGGTCCACCCATTTATAACCGTAGACTGCACCTTAGATAAGATAAGATAATATAAGATAATCTCCCATGGGAGAAATGTGTCTTGGGACAGGGGGTCACTGCCTTAACACAAAGACAGGACAACACAACAACATCAGCACCACACAAACATCCACCATAAAGCAGAAATAGAAAAGAGACCAAATATGACCATGACTGATACAGGACCTTTAAGACAGTCTTTACATCCAAGACCTTCACAATCTTGTATCTATTCATAATTGCACATTCCCTAAAACACATTACAAACATTTTCAAAAAACATTTTCATTAAAACGGATGACATCATTGTAGTATAGTAGTATTTGATTAATATTCTCACCAAATTTTTCCTATTTCGACTATTTTGGTGAAGTTTATAACTTCCTGGTTCTTGGTTAGACACATGGATCTATAATAAAAACTGGGTGCATTCCCCCTCTGTCCCGGCTCACTCTGACTGGTCAAAACGCACCATGTGCATTACAGACGTTACACGGGTGGAAGGCGCTCGCCCGAATTGAGGAAATAATGCAGAAGAGAAAATCGTTTTTGGGCCCATGCGCCAATGAGCACAGGCCACTGAAAACAATATGACGCAATCCTGGGTTCACCTTCCAGAGTTTATTACAGTTCTATGGTTAGAAAGTGGCAGCAGAAATGAAATACACAGAGGTAATCCCTGAGCTGATTCATCTGATTTTACACAATTTGACAACTAACAAGATATGACAACACCTTTGTTTATTAAATTGATTTTTAAATTAATGTTGTGTTTTTTGGAGGTAAATTGATTTTGAAAGTAATTTTGTGGAACGATGATGTAGATTTAGGGATTTGGGGATTCCTTTTAGAGCCCAGCGCTCCGTTCTGTGTTTTGCAACTTTGATTTTTCCATTTTTCTTCACAAACTGCCACTTGACTGATGTAAAGCTATTATTTGTATACAATTTATACTCTAAGCAATTACCACAGACATTATTCCACCAAACCATGTGAGAATTAGATAACCCTGTCACACACACTTAAAGTTATACATACACAAAAGCAGTCGAAAACCTTAAAATAATGCAAACAGTTGGCCTAAGCTAACACCACTGTAGCACGCACCAAAAAACATCCATAGTTTCCAGTTGGTTTGAAAAGGTGGAACTGTCCCAGGTGCAGATCCAGACAAACAGCCACACACACCGGGCACACACACACCGGGCACACACACACACACAGGGCAGGCACACACACACACACAGGCACACACACACAAGCACAGGCACACACACACAGGCCAGGCACACACACACAGGCACACACACAGACACACACAGGCACACACACACACAGGCACAGGCACACACACACACAGGGCAGGCACACAGGCACAGGCACACACACAGAGGGCAGGCACACACACGCGCACACAGGCACACACACACACACACAGGCACACACAGACACAAGCACAGGCACACACACACAGGCCAGGCACACACACACAGGCACACACACAGACACACACAGGCACACACACACAGGCACACACACACACAGGGCAGGCACACAGGCACAGGCACACACACACACAGGGCAGGCACACACACGCACACACACACTGTGCCCAGGCAGCAGGGCTAAATGTGGGCCAGCTAATCGGATAATCCCTCGCACATGTGGAGCTGTCTGTCCCACTGGAGCAGGGACAGAGCACAGTGAGTGAGAGGCTACCAGTCATGGCATTACATCTGATACAGCCCAAAGAACGGAAAAATAAATGTTAGATGTACATTTTTAGGGTATTTTTCTTCTATATAGGGTATATTGTCTTTAATTGTTTTAAAAATTCTATATTTGACAAAAAAAAGCATTGTATTAATATATTTACCAAGTTTCAGTTTTGTTTTAACACTCTGAGTTTCCTCTCCCTATCTCAACACAATCAGTGTCCATCCCGATAATGAAACCGCTGCAGCTTTGTCAAGTTGTTGTGTATAATTTTATATCGTGCCTTTGTATCTTTATGGAGAGTTATTGTGTGGGGGCCAGTGGTGGTATAATTTTTTGGGGGGGCGCATAAGTCAAAATTATAAATATGTATAAATATATGTATTATGTATAGGTTATATAAAATTATAACAAATAGCAGAAACAGACAGTCATTTTAGTCACTATTGGCTGAACTTTATCAGGAGCACAACGCACAGCCAAGCGCAAAATTTACGCAGCAACACAACCTGATGCACCTGCTCAAACCCAACCCCAACAACACAACGTAACACACCGTAACACACCGTAACACAACGTAACACAACGTTACACAACGTAACACAACATAACACAACGCTCACAACCAGCCCGACAACCAGCCCCCGTAACGTCATGAAAATGCAGCAAAAATGAGGCTCAGATCACATCAGCACCACTCCTGCAGCACACAACAGAACACCGGAGCTGCTCCGTCGCTCATTCATTTACGCATTTACCTGTTAACACTATAACAGTGTTTACTGTGAGGCTCTGTCCTCAGATTTGCCCCAAACAAATAAAAACAAGCCTCTTACCTTCTCCAGAGGACTGATGCAATGAGTCCTCTACCCGCTGACCTGTTGGTTCTGTCTCCAATATGTCCCGGTTCAGTCAGGTCCACGGGGCAAGGTCCTGGAGCTGAGTGCACGAGCTGTTCTAAAACTCGTCTTAATCCCACTTCCCACTTCAGTCTGAAAGTTAAACCAGTCCATATTAGCACCAGGGCAGAGAGTGGACTTAAACCCTCTGCACTACGCTTTTACGCCCAGAGTGCCGCGACCTCGCCGGCAGCAGCGAGTGATTTCTCCAGCTCCGGCAGTGGGTGCCCCGGGACCCGGTCTGTGTCAGTGTGTCCTGTGCTTTAGGACTCTCCTCCCGCTCTCCTGTTTCGGTTTAGGTGAAAGTAGCTAGCGGCCAAAGCACACAGCTCTGTAGTTCTCCATTCATTAGCCTTTAGCATTAGCATTAGCCTGTTGGGCTGAGGCGGGACAGAGCAGCTGAATCCTCGTAGGTCAGAATTGTGATAATGTTTGTAAAGACCAATCACTTGATTTGAGTCGCCCCCACCCTGCCCACTACGACGTTTTACAGGGGCTGCAATACAAACTAATGAGCAAAAGCAACATAATGACGTCACATTTTCTAAATGTTTCAGGCCCCTCCATAGACCTCCATTGGGGTGCAGAGACTCTGTGCACTCAGATGCACCATGTGACTCAAATACAGCAATATGAGCACATTTAACATGGTAAAAATATGTCTATGCAGATACACGTTCAGTTTCAAACACAATATTAAACATATAACTGAATACAAAATAACGTTATAATGTGTGTCTTTTTTTTTTATCGAGGTTAAGTTAGGGAGTGCGGCGCACCTGCGCCCTCTATTCACCAGCTGCCACTGGTGGGGGCATGTAGTGATGTAGGCTCGTGGCCGGGGCTAACCATACAGCTAACCATAAGGAGTGTTAGCTGTTTGAATATGGCCAAGGATGACATCTCATACTTTGTCATGCATGTTTTTGATGAAGGAATATTATAACATGGTAGAAAGCTCAAAATATATTTTGCACAAAACCCCTCTATAAAATCAGCCATATTTGTTATATTTAGCTTTTATCAACTACATAATCCAATCCAGGACAACACAGTATAAATGTATAAAATTAAGTGCTTAAATATGTCCACAGGGCCTGGGCAGTGCTGTCATGTGAAGGTCTCATTCAGTTAGTGGGTACATTTAAAGACCAAATGTGATCCCCTTTACAGCGTCCATGGGCCAAGCCCCGAGGTGGGGGGTCCAAAGCTTTGCCATGTTTTATAGAAACAGTTCAAATAGTCTTTTAAAGGGCACTGAGGAGCTCCATTAGAAAAACTGTAAAAGTCTCCGTACCTCTGCCTGTGTCCACTGAAGCAGGATGCAGCACCCTGCAGGTGTGGAAGTTTAGGTGGTAACATCATCTGTCTGGGTAACACAGGCTGCTTCTTACACAAACCAGCTAACTGGGGCTAAACCAGGAACTACATCTAGACCAGGACATGGTAGCCTCATTCATCAAGGGTTTGCTCATGTGCTAAAAGTGTTAAAGGAGTCCCACACGATTTCTCTGAGACGCTGAAAAAGACTCAGCACAGTTTTGCTCCTGTGTGAGTGACTCTGCACACAGGGTGTTCTGAGGTGGAGGAAATGCAAATGAAGTTGTTCAGCGAGTGCTGCCAGTTTTATTTCAAACGAGAGAGCTAAAACTCCATGATAATATAGTACAGGAGACAGGGGTACACTTTTACACAGCACCTATAAGGCATTGATCTGAAATAGTTTCAAACAAACAGCAAGAGCAGATGAGATCATAACATGTGGTTTTCAAACAGCTGTAATAAAATATCAACTCTTCACCTCCACACGGCCCTGACTCCCACAATCTCCAACGACCTGGAGCCTTCTACAGCAGCTGTCCATCAAGTCTGTCCCATGTCCTAAAGTCTGTCCCATGTCCTAAAGTCTGTCCCATGTTCTAAAGTCTGTCCCATGTCCTAAAGTCTGTCCCATGTCCATCAAGTCTGTCCCATGTTCTAAAGTCTGTCCCATGTCCTAAAGTCTGTCCCATGTCCTAAAGTCTGTCCCATGTCCTAAAGTCTGTCCCATGTCCTAAAGTCTGTCCCATGTTCTAAAGTCTGCCCCATGTTCTAAAGTCTGTCCCATGTCCTAAAGTCTGTCCCATGTCCTAAAGTCTGTCCCATGTCCTAAAGTCTGTCCCATGTCCTAAAGTCTGTCCCATGTTCTAAAGTCTGTCCCATGTCCTAAAGTCTGTACCATGTTCTAAAGTCTGCCCCATGTTCTAAAATCTGTCCCATGTCCTAAAGTCTGGCCCATGTCCTAAAGTCTGTCCCATGTCCTAAAGTCTGTCCCATGTTCTAAAGTCTGTCCCATGTCCTAAAGTCTGTCCCATGTTCTAAAGTCTGTCCCATGTCCTAAAGTCTGTCCCATGTCCTAAAGTCTGTCCCATGTTCTAAAGTCTGTCCCATGTCCTAAAGTCTGTCCCATGTCCTAAAGTCTGTCCCATGTCCTAAAGTCTGTCCCATGTTCTAAAGTCTGTCCCATGTCCTAAAGTCTGTCCCATGTTCTAAAGTCTGTCCCATGTCCTAAAGTCTGTCCCATGTTCTAAAGTCTGTCCCATGTCCTAAAGTCTGTCCCATGTCCTAAAGTCTGTCCCATGTTCTAAAGTCTGTCCCATGTCCTAAAGTCTGTCCCATGTCCTAAAGTCTGTCCCATGTTCTAAAGTCTGTCCCATGTCCTAAAGTCTGTACCATGTTCTAAAGTCTGTCCCATGTTCTAAAGTCTGTCCCATGTCCTAAAGTCTGTCCCATGTTCTAAAATCTGTCCCATGTCCTAAAGTCTGTCCCATGTCCTAAAGTCTGTCCCATGTCCTAAAGTCTGTCCCATGTCCCAAAGACAGAAAATAATTGAAGCACTGGTTTGCATCATGCCGTTGTCACATCCTCTGGAGTCGGCCTTCTCCTCGCTCCATCACCCCGTCAAAAACACTCATGAATCTTCAGACTTTCCCTTCACTTTTATGGTTGTCGTACTTGTTAGGGTTAGGGTCAGGGTTAGGGCTGGAATCCCTCTGGTAACTTTTGCACTTTTTTCCCACAAACTTGACACTCCACACTTGATGCATATAATTGTTGTCTGTCACTGGTAAAGTCCAACCAAGATGGGTCAAAGTAACTAGAGATCTGTCCATATCGACGTTTTTCAACTGTTAACGATATCCAGTATTTGACCTGTTGCTGTGGTCAATAACTTCTTTTCTTGTTTGAAACTCATAGTGAGGCCCACAAATGTTTCTTAAGTCAAAGTAACAATCACAAATAAAGTTCACTTCTGTAAAAAATAAATACATAAAGAAATAAATGAATAAATAACAACATGTATTTTAGTAGGCTACCAAATCATATGTTACACAGACATATAAAGCTTTTTTCTGTTTCCATTTGGACTCAACAGTCTCTCAGAGATTACGGCAGTGTGAAAAAATACTATTGAATCTGTGTTGTACAAGAAGTTTATTTACCATCAATAATACAGACCCGGGGGACTTGAAAAGTGAACATATGATTTTAAAAGTGAACATAGTATGATCTTTAAGTGTTCAAGTCCCCCCTGGGCCCGTATTATTGATCGTAAATAAACTTCTCCTGCTTAAGACGTCCAGTTGGTCTCCGCCCTTTCCTGGACAAACGGAAAACTTCAACAACAATCTGCACAAAGAAAGAATATCGGCCACTGCAGATATTGACAAATTAGTATCTACGTATATAGGCTAATATCGAAACCGTTTTATGACCCATCCCTAATAATAACTTGTCTGTGTGGGCGATGTAGTGTGGTCCAAACAGGAGCACAAACTTTCCTTGTGGACTTTATCTACTCCGGTATTCTGCATCTTTCCCTCCGCAAACAACACAACTTTTCATAAACAACATTCAAAGAAGCCGCCCAGCACCACTTTTTTTGTGGTGACTTTTGTTTATTACTTTTGGCACCTTTTGGAATGGTCTGTCCTTCCACCCAAATGTCACCTCACCCTTATCTTCTGTTTACGTGACCCGGACTGCCCCCTGCTGGTGCGGGTGTATTCAGGAGGGACAGTTGTGCACCTGTGTGACCTCCTCCTCTTCATCTGCACAAATGCATTCTGGGAGCTGTAAGAGCACATGGCTGTGTTTTGTGGAGGGTCCAACACCCGATTGTGGAAATATTATTGTTTTGCTCACAATGTTTTACAGTATGAGATTCAACTTATTTATCGCCATGGTGACAGAGTTATCTATCTCCAGTGGTGCAGACCAGTCATAGAGCAGCATGTGGATGGGTGGAGCTAAAGGTAAAGCTCCCAAACAAATCAGAACAAACATTACGACACAGGTGGATGTACTTCAGGCTGTCAGAGCAGAAATACAGACGGTTTTGGTTTTGAAAATAGGTGAAGTCAGTTTATTTCTCGTTAAAAAAACAGTGGAAAAACATGCAAAATCTCACAGTGCACCAGAGATGAAAGAAACAATCACATGAACAAACAACTGTCAAATGATTTCCTCCGTGGAGATGTTATTGCTTTGTCTGGAATGTTCCACAGTATGGCATTAACCCTTTCTATCTTCATGGAGACCAAACCGGATCAAGTTACAGGTCAGATCTGTGGAGAGGCGACACTGCCCACAGCCATAATGCCTGTTGTTGTAGGTGTTTGTGAATAAATGTAAGATGGAGATGTTTAGTGTCATACTGCGGAACATTCCAGACAGAGACATCCATAGAAACGAGAAGGTGATGAACTCCCACCTAGAAAGTTACACAGCACACGTTTAAGGAGCTAAAATATTCCGGCGCTACATCAAAATGTGCAGATGTCTGTGCTTTTCTCCTAACTGCACTTAAGTGAAGTCAGATTTTTGGGATTCTGCTGCTGTGACACTTCCGCAATCGGAATATTCGATTGAACTTACCGAGTGGTGTTCCAGATTGATTAAGTGTAGAACTTAATTAAGACGGCTATTAATCTGGCACAAGTCAGTGTTACAAAAACATACCTGGAAATCTTATTTTAAAGGTACAGTATGTAACTTTCTGAAAGAGACATGTCTTTCAAGTTAAAGGGCCCGTATTGTGCTATTTTCTCATCTATGTTATAATCTAACATTATCACAAACAGACCTGGAGTTGTGTTTCGTTTCATTCACACTTGTCTGAGTAACCCTTTATTATTTGTCTGTCTACATCTGAAAAGCTCAAAATGCTCTGCTCCACCTTGTGATGTCATGTGACAATATAGGAAGTGCTCCACCATGTTTTTAAACTCCTCATACCTTCACTAGAATCATTTGGATGATTTCAGCCCTGGAACTGCCTCTCCCTACTAAAGGTAAAAGGAGCTGTTCACTTGAAAACTACCACTTCATGATGTCACAAGGTGGAACAAAACATTTTGAGCTTCAGAGATGTAGACAGACTAATAATAAAGTGATACTCTGTCACGGGGTCCTCTTCAAAACACTCAGGCTGAGTCGGGATGCTTGTTTAGGATGTTTTATTCCACAGTGCAGAACAGGAAAACAGGCGCAAAAATGTGTGCTGGAAATATTTACAGTGAAACAGTGGGAAAAAAAGGTCTTCTCCTTCAAGTCTCTAGGTTTAGCTCTCGCTCCACTCTCTCTTAGTCTCTCAGTCGTTTGCTCGCTCGCTCCCTCGCTTGTCCAGTGAAACATGACCTTCATTGTAGCCAGGACACGACAAGACACGACACGACCAGACACGACGAGAGTAGAGACCAGACTGACACAGGTGCTGAGCGGCAGGGCGCACCTTTATACACCCCTCGCCCCTCCCACCTTACGTAACTCCCCTCTAAAAACTTAATTAAATCATTTCTACAACTAAATGATTAATATTACTGGGGCCAACAGTTACACATAGAGAATTGCTTTGAGCTCACATCCATAAATGCCCGAAAATGGGTTAAACACAAATAAAACACAGTTAATTGTCCAGGCCAGTCACCTGTGGCTCACATGACCCCGGAGCGCGCACAACGGGAGGATTTAAGCTCCTGACGTGGATGTGTCCGGGTTTGTCAGTGCGCACCGGGATGCGGCAGCGCGAGGGCAGGTAACAGTCGACCACCGCGGGTCTCTGAAGGACAGCTCCGGCGCCTCCAAGTGCGCACCCCCAGTCGCGGCCGAGAACACGCAAAAGCGAAGTCCACTGCGCGCCCGCACCGCAGCGCCCGCAGCGCGGAGCCCAGCAAACAAGGAAACAGGTGAGCACGCGTCTTCCCACGTTTTCCCCCGGGGACCGCGCGCCCAGGGACGGACCTGCTCCGTCACATACTCAAACATTTGTGAATGGAACAAAACCCATCTGCAGGTGTGTTTTTGAGGAGGGAACATTCTAACATGGCTTAAAGCTCACAGCAGTACACTTTGTGTAATATAGTAGTATAGTATGGTGATCTATGTATAAACCAGCATACAGTTTTCAGTGCAGTGAAGACATCCAAAAAGAAGTCTAATTCTGGGTTAAAAAGTTACATATTTTGGCTTTATTAGTATTTCTCGGCTCTCCGTTATTCACTGGCTGCACGGTGGCTGAGTGGTTAGCACTCACACTTCACAGCGAGAAGGTTCCGGGTTTGATCGCTCTGGCCTTTCTGTGAGGCGTTTGCATGTTCTCCTCGTGTCTGGGTGGGTTTCCTGCAGACACTCTGTTTTCCCCCATCAACTCAAAATAAGCACCACAGGTAAAATCCTCCAGCTAATGTAGTCCTGACAAGATCATGCGGGTCATGCAGCACATGCAGCACATGCAGCACATGCAGCACATGCAGCACATGCAGCACATGCAGCACATGCAGGCACTGGGTGAAATGCAGAGGACACTTTCCCTACAGTGATAATAAAAGTACTACAATACAAGACAGTACAGTACAGTCCCTGCTGTTTACTCAGTGGAAATGCTTTGGTACAAATACTATGACTCCCCCTCCCTCTGTCAACAGAAATGAACTTTTTTCACTAGAGGCTGTGTGGATGATGTCATGTCATAGCAACACTTCCCCTTATGTGTGTTTCTATAGGTGTGTGTGTTTGTATGTGTGTGTGTGTTTGTATGTGTGTGTGTGTTTGTATGTGTGTGTATTTGTGTGACTTCTTACTACTCCTCAAGCTGCTTTTGTCTATTAGATTTGGAGTATTTTTAGCGTGTGTCTAACCTGTGGTACTGAAGACGCCGTTGTGTTTTCGTAATGTAACTTTGACTTATTTTCTGTGTTGAGTGGTGTGAGGAAATATTGGCTGTGTCGCTTCACTATTAGGTATATGAGCTGGCTAAAGCAGATTGTAGTATTAGAATGCAGTATTGTAGCCTGGAGTGTAGTACTTTTATTTACTTTCTAATAAAACTGTACTTTTTATTCCTATTTGAGTAATAGATTGTACAGTGTAACAGTACTCTTACTAGTGGCGAGTGAAATACTCCAGTTGGTTACTTAAATAAAGTACAAGTACATGGGGGAAAAGAACTACTGAGGTAAATGTATTAAAGTACTCATTTAAAAAAAGTAAAAAGTATTTTGTAGAGCTTTTTAGTACTGTTCAAGCAAAGGTAGTGATTTTGATAAAGAATTTAGCAGATTTTAAGTCATTCATTTGATTTCTTATTTTTCTAGCGGTTATTTTGTACAGTATTTGTGTATTTGGTTTGCTCAAAGTTGGGACGTGAACTCAAATGAAATGTGGAAAAAAAATAAGTATTTTTTACTTTTCAGCCCAAATCTAAAATGTAGTGAAGTAAAGGTAAAAAGTATTCAGCATAAAAAATTGTGCTTCCTCTTCTCACTGTAAGTTTAAGTGATAAAGGTTTTATGTGACAATATGACATTATTTGAATATTTGCGTTTCTCGCAGCTCCTTCGTATCTGATTTAGTTTGTCTCAGCTCAGCCGGGCCTGGTCAGTACTTGGATGGAAGACCCTTGAAATTCCAGGTGCCACAGGGGGGCGCCAGTGGCAAAAACTGTCGTAATGTCTTTAAGCAAGACACATCACTCACATTGCCTAGTATGAAAGTGGTGTGTGTGTGAGTGGTGGTGGTCGGAGGGGCCGATGGTGCAGATTGGAGCCTCACTTCTGTCAGTCTGCCCCAGGGCAGCTGTGGCTACAATAGTAGCACCACCACTGAGTGTGGAGTGAATGAACAATGAACTGTAAAGCGTTTGGGTCTCTTGAAAGGCACTATATAAACACAATGAATAATTCATTAATTAATGATTAATTTGTATTATTTTTGTGTCTGTCCTTTAAACACACCAGATTTTGTGCATTATTGAAAGATCCTTTATTACACAAAATAACTTTAAATTATGTCATATTGTTCCCCCCTCAAAAACATAACTGCAGATGTGTTTTGTTTCATTCACACATGTTTGAGTAACTCTTTATTATTAGGCTGTCTACATCTCCAAACCTCAAAATGCTCTGTTCCACCTTGTGATGTCATGAAGTGGTAGTTTTCAAGTTAACAGCATTTACCTTTACTTCAGTAGAGATTGGCAATGGAAAAATGGACAGAGCTGAAACAATCCAAATGATTTCTAGTGAAGCTGTGTGGAGTTTAAAAACACAGTGTAGCTCTTCCTCTATTAGACAGAGAGATACTTTATTTATCCCATGGGAAAGTCAAGTCTGGATATCTGGAAGATCTAAAAATATAAGGTGTAAAAAGCCTGTAGCACCTCAAATGTCCATAGCCTCTTGTATAGTCTCCACAGATATGGGGAACACAAACAGTTCATTTCATACAGTCCAACAATCTCTTGTGTTCATTGTGACACGAGTATTTGTAATGAGTTAGTTTCCACCTCTGCAAATGCCTCCATATCAAATGTGACTTTTAAGAATGTAGACAGGGTATGGCACTTACACTAAGGGGTGTTAGCTGCTGACACTGACAGTAGCTCACATGGTTCGAGTGTTTCTACACTGACCTGAAGGTTGGCAGGTCCTACTCTGGACACAAACATCACTGGTTCAGTGGCCGGCAGCTCAGCAGGACGATTTCAGCTCTGACAGATGGGTGCTTGTGTTGTGTCCTTGTGCAAGACCTACACCTATACACCTCACCCCCAGTGTCTATGTACACTGTACAAGTGTGGTGTGAATAAATAAGTGCTTTGAGCCTCGATGTTGGAAAAGCACAGTATAAAAATATCTTCACAAATAAAATAAAACACGTTTTATAAGATTGACTTTTGTTTTGGTGCTTCCCCCTTCAGACATGTTTTTGATGAGGGAACACTATTATAACGCTCTAATGCTCTATATAATAACCCATCTTTACGGTCTTAGCTACAAAAGTGCAAAATATCAAGTCTAAGTAAACTAAAAAATATCCTTATTGCCTCAAAAAAAAAAAAAAAAAAAGTGCAATGACTTTCCTGGTCCAGTCCTGGAAACCGCTCCTGTCAGGTCCAGGGCCAGAGCCACAGCACTTCTGCATTTCCATGGAGGAAATTATATTTGGATTTGGACATTTTGTGTTAAATAAACCTTTCAAATAAAAACAGCAAGAAATGCGCCGTTGTGCTGACCGAGATGCGTAATTTTCCATTTATTTGAGAAGTAACTGCACTTAGAATGGATTTTTCACTTGTTCTGAACACAGACGCCCAGAGCATTGGCCATCTTGACACGCTTCACCCTGGCAAAGTTTAGACCAATGAAAACAAAGTTCCTATTGGACACTCGTTTTCCCTATGTCCACATACGTGAGCTCAGAAAGCCGCAACTCTCAGCTTTTCAAGGGAAAAAAGTAGGTTTCTATCTTTTAAGTTATGCGCAGTTATATAAAACATATTCTCAGGTATCGTATACGATCCCTGGGAGGGTTAATTCTCTCAGTCCCATCGTTCCTGACCAGCCTCATAAAATCTTTCTGAACGAAGTAAAGTTAATGTGACACTAAGAGTCAGATAAAACAAGATCTACTGAGCAGCATTGACATTGACTCATCTTTGCTTATAAAACACATAATGATTCTTTATTGACCTGTATAATCACTAGTATAGATGGAACAGTGAGGCGTGACGTGCTTATTGAGATGCGGGCTCTGCAGGGTGTGACTGGAGGGCCCGGTGTGTGGAGCTTTCAGTCTACTCTATGTAACTGCTTATTATTCACTGTAGTCCGATCTATGTTTTAATTTGTGCTGAGAAGGCGTTTTCAGAGCGTGGCGTTCTGCAGATCTGTCTGGAGGAATAATGATCTGATTCGGTTTAATTGACGATACGAAAACAGCCATGGGATTATGGCAGAGCTTTCATTTTAGAGCATTTGAATTTGTTAATAGTAGTTTGGGGTCTAATGGTTATTTCTACCAGGAGAGATAAGTACATCCTTATCTCTGAACAACAAGATAACAAACATGAATAAATATATCAAAAAGTCTAAATAAAATGAAATAAAATCCAAGCTAATCCTCCTCCCTCATAATGCTTTACTTATATAATGTTCACTATGTAACTTTTCTACTGGAAGGTCGGACGGCTGCTTGTCTCCATGGAAATGTTATTGTTTTGCTTTACAATGTTCCCCAGTATGGCATTCAACTTATCAGTAGGATGAAAAGCAGATAACACAAGCTAAAGGTCAGATCTGTGGAGAGTCGAAATCCCTCACAGTTAGAATGCTGGTTTGCCAAGGTATCTCCAAAATCCAAATCAGAAACATGCCCATAGAGACCAGCAGGTAGCCCACAAAATAGTTCCATAGTGTACCTTTAAGTCTATATTTTACTATGTAAAACTATCTCCCTACATCTCCCTCTCTCTCTATTCATCTATATATCTATGTATTTCAATCTCTCCCTACATACCTGTGTCTATATCTGTCATGATCAAATAAGGGAAGGACCCAAAAGCAGACAGGAATGCGGGAGAGGTTACAATGATTTAACACAAAATGGCGAATATTGAAGGGGGTAGCAGGCAGGTTGGAGAGGCAGCTGGTAGTGGAGGAAGGCTGGGTTGGACAGGCTGGACAACAACCAGATTAATGATTTTAGAGATCTTGAATGGTCCAATGAATCTTGGAGATAGTTTCTTAGATTCCGTTTTTAGTTGGATGTTTCTAGTAGAAAGCCAAACAGACTGACCTGGAGCATATGACAGAGCGGGAGTCCGGTGGCGATCGGCATACACCTTGTTCTGTGCAGCGGTTCGATGCAGTGCTCTACGGGTGTCCAACCAGATTTTCCAACACCTCCGTAGATGAGATTGGACAGAAGGCACCGCAATTTCCTCTTCTTCAGTGGGGAAGAGAGGGGGCTGGTAGCCTAGAGCACATTCAAAAGGAGAGCGGCCTGTGGCCGAGGAGACCAATGAATTATGGGAGGTGAATTATATCCCAGGTAGTGGGATTGTTGCCCACGATGCAGCGTAGCACTGCCTCCAGGTCTTGGTTAGTCCTCTCAGTCTGACCATTAGTTTGACTGACAGTTGCTCCCAATGCCTCACAAAAGCTTTTCCAGACATGAGAAATAAACTGAGGACCCCTGTCAGATACGATATCCTGGGGAATACCATGGATCCTGAAAACATGCTTAACAAGAAGATTAGCCGTTTCAAGGGCAGAAGGTAACTTGGGGAGAGGAACAAAATGAGCAGACTTGGAAAAGCGGTCAACAATAGTTAGAATAGCAGTGTTACCATTAGAAGGTGGTAGACCGGTGACGAAGTCAACTGCAATGTGGGATCATGGTCGTGAAGGTATGGGCAGAGGCCGGAGTTGACCTGCTGGTGGCTGATTGGAAGACTTGTTCCTGGCATGCAGTAACGTATTCCCGCACATCAGCTGCGATAGTGGGTCACCAGAAGCGCCGTTGTAACTGGCCCAGAGTACGACCTATGCGCCAGGGTGACAGGACAGTTTTGAATCATGAGCCGATTGAAGTACCTTAGAGCGGACAGCTTGAGGGACAAACAACTTGTCGGGAAGTCCAAGGCCAGGATCGGGTTCAACCAACAGAGCAGTAGACTCCACTTCACAGACGAGGGACCCCAGAACGCAGGTGGCAGGAAAGATGGTTTCAGCTGAGCCTTGGAGAATCATCAGAAGAAAACTGGCGGGAGAGAGAATCAGGTTTAACATTTTTAGAGCCTGGGCGGTAGGTCAAAGTGAAATTAAAACGGCCAAAAAAAAAAAAAACAGAGCCCAGCGAGCTTGACGGGAATGCAGTCTCTTAGCAGATTGAATGTAGGACAAATTCTTGTGGTCTGTCCAGACGACAAAAGGTTGCTCTGCTCCCTCCAGCCAATGCCTCCATTCCTCCAAAGCCAGTTTAACAGCCAGCAGCTCTCTCTTACCAATGTCATAGTTCTGCTTCGCTGGGGATAGGCATCTGGGAAAAAAACCACATGGATGAAGGTTCTCATCTGTTTCCGACCTTTGAGAGAGAACGGTCCCCACTCCAAAGCTCCGAAGCATCCACTTCCACTATAAACTGTTTAGCCTGGACAAGGACAGGAGCTGTGGTGAAGCGGTGTTTGAGGACAGCAAAAGCAGCAGCAGCTTCCGGGGACCAAGTGAAGGATATGCTCATGGAGGTAAGTCTTGTTAAGGGAGCAGCTAAGCGACTGTAATCTTTGATGAAGCGTCGGTAGAAATTGGCAAAGCCCAAAAACCTTTGCAACTGCTTACGAGTGGTCGGTTCAGGCCAGTCTGCAACAGCTTGGATCTTGCTGGGATCTGCCCTTACCTGACCCGCTTCAATGACGTAACCAAGGAAAGAGACAGAGGGGGAGTGGAATTCACTACTTTTACAAACAACTTGTTTAAGTAGTCGCTGCAACACCTGCCGGACATGGATTTGATGCTCCTCCTGGTCACGAGAAAACACAAGAATGTCATCCAAATAGACAAAAACAAAGCGATTTAGAAAGTCTCTGAGAATATCATTAATCAGGGCTTGAAAGACAGCTGGAGCATTAGTTAATCCAAAAGGCATGACCAGGTATTCAAAATGACCCAAGGGAGTATTAAACGCTGTCTTCCATTCATCTCCCTTTCTGATGCGGACCAGGTGATAGGCATTCCGCAAATCTAGTTTTGTAAATATGGTGGCCCCCTGAAGAGGTTCAAAAGCGGATGAAATCAGAGGAAGAGGATACTTGTTCTTAACGGTAATATTGTTCAGACCCCGGTAGTCAATACATGGCCTTAATGTCTTATCCTTCTTGTCCACAAAAAAGAACCCCGCACCAACTGGAGAAGATGATGGATGTATGATACCAGCCGCAAGAGAGTCTTTGAGGTAAGTCTCCATCGCTTCCCTTTCAGGCCGGGAGAGATTGTACAGGCATCCAGTAGGAAGTGGTGCTCCTGGCAAAAGATCAATGGCACAATCATAAGGACGGTGTGGCGGCAGAGTGAGGGCCCTTTCCTTACTGAAGACTTCAGCCAGACCATGGTACTCTGTGGGGACAGTGGACAAATCAGGGGGTTTAGCTTCAACACCTTTGGCTCCCCCTGTAGGTGGTATGGCAGAATGAAGGCAAGAAGCATGACAAAATGTACTCCAACTCACAACTTTGCTAGCGGACCAATCAATTACAGGATTGTGCAGTTTAACCAGGGAAACCCCAGGACTAGTGGACATTGCGGAGAATCAAATACATAAAAACGAATGGACTCATGGTGATTTCCTGAGATGATGAAATCAATAGGTTCTGTTTGATGACTGACATAAGCCAAATGTTTCCCGTTAAGGGTACTCACCTGGCTCCTTTCTGGCAGTGGTTCAGTGGCAATTCCTGCTTGACGGATTAGATTAGTATCCAAGAAGTTCTGTTCTGCCCCAGAGTCAATCAGAGCTTGCAGTGGAAGAGTCTGGTTAAGAAAGCTGAGGAGTATAGGTACCTGGAGGCGTGGGACATGCAATTCAGAACAAGACCCGCTCACCAGTACTCCCACTGTTACTGATGAGCTGGACCTTTTGGGCGAATGGGACATGATCTTAAGAAGTGACCAGGTTGCCCGCAATATATACATACACCTGCTATAATCCTCCTCTGATGTTCTGCTGCGGACAAGTGAGTATGACCCAGTTGCATGGGTTCCTCCTGGGGTGGCGCTGGAAGAGCAGGCACCGGCTGAGTGGAGGATTCTGGAGTTCCGACAGGTGGAGGTACAGACCTTGGGAGGTAGCGTGGAACCCTGGAGTCTCTCTCATGCCGCCTTTCTCTCATGCGGCTATCTAGGCGAATGGACAGAGAAATTAAGGCATCCAGAGAATCAGATTCACCATGTACAGCCAACTCATCTTTCATGGATTCAGATAGGCCATGCAAAAAGACTCCTTTTAGGGCTCTGTCTTCCCAGCCAGATTCGGCTGCCAAAATCCTGAACTCCACAGAGTAATCTGCAACACTACGTTGGCCTTGATGGAGATTGAGCAGCCGCTTAGCAGCATCAGTAGCTACGTTAGGATGGGCAAACACTTTTTTAAAATTTGTCCACAAAACAACGGTAGCTTATTAGGCTAGCCTCAGTGCTGCTTAGAAATGCTTCTGCCTAGTCTAAGGCTCTTCCTCTTAATAAGCCAGTCATGTACGATACCTTTGAACAGTCTGATGTGAAGGTCTGATGTTGGCGATCAAATACTAGGGAGCATTGGAGCAAAAAGCCTTTGCACTTCTGTAAATCCCCACAATAAGGTTCTGGGGCCGGAACAGGAGACTCTGAGGATGGTCTGGGAGATTGAGTAGTATTTGGAACAGGCTGACTTTGAGTGGGAGCTAAGGAGGGAGACAGGTGTTTAGCAATACTTTCAACGAGTTGCCCTATCTGGGTTACCTTGTCAGATAAAGCCTGTTGTCCATCTGCAAGAGTTTGGAGTGACTGGTGGTGCTCACCTAGAAGAATGCCGTGGTTGGATATGGCATGATTGATCGCATTTGAGTCTGCTGGGTCCATGTTGGCCAGATCGTACTGTCACAATCAAATAAGGGAAGGACCCAAAGCAGACAGGAATGCGGGAGAGGTTACAA
This sequence comes from Odontamblyopus lacepedii, assembly GCA_034769755.1. NCBI lineage: Eukaryota > Metazoa > Chordata > Actinopteri > Gobiiformes > Gobiidae > Odontamblyopus > Odontamblyopus lacepedii. Next base: position 2,676,195 of record CM068360.1, read on the forward strand.
TGATTTATTAACACAAAATGGCGAATATTGAAGGGGGTAGCAGGCAGGTTGGGAGGCAGCTGGTAGTGGAGGCAGGCTGGGTTGGACAGGCTGGAGCAGAGGACGGAGCAGGAGCTGGGCTGGGCAGACTGGCAGGGAACTGGAGCAGAAAAACAGACAGGTTAGGAAAAAACTCAACAAACTGGGCAGTAAATCCAAAAAAGGCCGGAACAAGTGTTAACCACGGAGGTTAACTGACGATCTGGCGGAGATGGTGAGGAGAAACCAGGCAGATATACAGAGGTGACTGAAGATGGCAAACAGGTGCACAGGCCAGCCCAGGAGCAGGAGGAGGAGTCGGACACGCCCAGGAGAAGGAGGTAGGTGAGGGGGAGGGTGAAGCAAGGAAAGACAGCAGCAGGAGTGTACCATGACAATATCTTTCTTTCTAACCTGCTTTCTCTCTCTCTCCTGCTCTCTTTCTCTCCATTTCTATTTATCTCTTCATCTATATATTTCTGTCTTCCTCTCTATATATCTAGCTCTCATTCCCTTTCTCTCTACACCCCTTTGTTACTCTCACTCTTTCTTTCTCTTTCTCTCTCTGTATTGGGCCATATCCTCTCTATATCGCTCTTTTTCTACATCTCTATGTCTGTATCGTTCTCTCTATGTATTTCTGTACCTCTTTCTCCCTTTCTCTCTCCTTGACTCTCCTTCTAACTGGACATGAGTAAAATCCACAGGACCCCCCTCCCTCACTCTCACACTACAGTTAATAACGTCGTAAGTCAGTCTCTGCGGTCACTTGTCAGCTAAGGTCAGGCGTCCTGTCACCTCTCGTGAGCTTATTTCACTTCTCTCTCTCTCTCTACCTCTATCTTTATCTCCCTCTCTTGCTCTTTATCTCTCTCCATCTCCATCTTTCTCTCCATCTACAAATCTGTTCCTCATCTGTCTCTCTCACTCTTCCTCCATCTCCCTCTTTCTACCTCTTTTCCCCTTAATACACCACCTCCTCTTTCTTTCTTTCTAAAAGCTTTCCTGTCTCTATCTCTATCTTTCTCTCTCTCCCTTTCTCTCATGGAGTGCTTGCTGTATGCTTGGCTGGAGTGCAGGATTGGTGGTGCCCTCTCTTTATCTATATCGCTCTAGCACTCTCTCTTACTCTCTCTTGCTCTCTCTCCCTCCATCTCTCTCACTCCTTTCTCTCTCCCTCCCTTTCTCTTGCTGTATGCTTGGCTGGAGTGCAGGATTGGTGGTGTCCTCTCACTTTATCTAGATCTTTCTCTCTATCTCTCCCTCCTCTTTCCTTCTTTCTCTCTTGTCTCCCTCCGTCTCCTCCCTCTCTCTTGCTGTATGCTTGGCTGGAGCGCAGGATTGCTGGTGCTCTGTGGTGAATGTTAATATGTGGCTGGTGATGAGAGCATCAGAGGTGAAACAGAGGTGTCACTTCGTTTGGGAAAAGGACTCCAACCCTCACCCGATAATACATTTTACACTTTCTCCAACATATACACAAACCTGAGAGGTATAATTTGGACATTTGAACTCTTCCAGACCTAAGGGCAATTTTAGTACTCCTTTCTGGCAGTGGATTTTTAAAATTTGGATTGTTGATTGTGGATTGTTGCAATAAGATAATATCAAGTCTGTAAGTAAACTAAAAATCTCCTTATTGCCTCAAAACAAAAGGTCCAGTCCTGGAAACAGCTCCTGTCAGGTCCAGGGCCAGAGCCACAGCACTTCTGCATTTCCAGGGTGGAAATTACATTTGGATTTATACATTTTGTGCGAAATAAACCTTTCAAATAAAAATAGCAAGGGATGCACAATTACGCAGACCAAGATGCATAATTTTCAATTTATTTGAGAAATAATTGCACTTAGAGCGGCTTTTTCAGTTGTAACAAACAGACGCTCAGAGCATCGATCATCACGACTCACTTCAGTCTTTGGCAAAGTTTGGGCCAGTCAAAATGGAGCGCATGAGTTTGGCAGAAAACAAAGTTCCTATTGGACACTTGTTTTTCTGACGTCATTACACCGCATGCAATTTAGGATATTGCCAGAAATATGCTCGGAAACCCATTTTTCTCAGCTTTTCAAGGGAAAAAAATACGTTTCTATCTGTTATGGTTGGAAAGTTATGCACAGTTATCTAAAACATAGTCCCAGGTATCGTATATAATACAGCAGTTTGGAAGGGTTTTTAAGTTGCAATATTCCTCTGAAATGACTTCATAAAAGAAACAACTCCACTGTTTTCTGCGTTAAAAAACTGCAGCGGCCAATGGGGGGTGATGTCGCCATAAAAATCATCGCAACAAAATGCCGCCTGCTGTGGGCTCTTCCTGTGGATAGCTGCACATCACACTGGGAAGTAGCAGAGTTTTTCATTTGTACCAAAATGACTATGCAATGCTGCAGAATGCTACGTGTATCATTGAAAATAAGACTAAAGAAGGAAGTGTGTAAGGCAGTGGGCGGTGAAAACGGGAGTTCATCGGTAATATGGTGTTAGTGGTAGTATGGTGAAAATAAGCGATTAAAAATGGCCCAAACACTCGCAAATCACTCTAAATACAATTTGGGGTGAATAAATGGTGAGGGTACACAACTATAACATGGATAAAAGCTGAGGTGAAGTAACTTTTCTGGTTATCACATATCTATCTACCATTATACGATTTCAAGTGTTTTAAATGCTCAACAATACCTTGAAAAACATGCATTTTTACTGTACGCTTGCCTCTGCACAGATCTGATCTAACTTGGCCTTGTGCCATTGTTGTCTGAATGGGGATAGTTAAAGAGCGTTCTACCATGTTATAACATTGTTTCCTCTTCAAAAACATGTTTGAAGAGGCGTTAGATGTCATGCTTGTGTGTTTGGGTAATATTGAGATCTCTTCTGGGCCCTATCCAAATCCTCCTTATGGTTAGTTGTAAGAAATATGTACAAGGCTCCACCCACAAGCTTACGTCACCCATGCTCCTACACGAAAAATCTCCATAAATATACAAAAACATGATACAAAACTTCACAAACCTGATGCGATGTGCAGTAATTTCATTAGTGGGATGTCACTTAGAGCAGAGAGCAAATGCAGGGAAGACTCAGAGCGTCAGAAAACAAAAGTGAAATTTATAAAACATTTGCCACAGACCGGCTCATAAGTCTGGGACAAAAAAATAAGGGAAGGAGACAAAATGGTAGGGGCCAAATAAAGATAAACTTAATTACCAAAATCATATTGTAAGGTAAGCAAAACATTAATCGAAAGTGAAGTGCAAAACTAAATTGAAGAACTCAAGAACAACCAATGAAAAACCAGTGCATACCTGGAGGAGAGCAGGGAGAGTTTGTTAGTGGCAGAGCAGCTTAAATGAGCACAGCTGACTCCACTTCCACAGCCCTCCCTGCCTGCAGGAAAGACTGGCCCTAAACAAGGCTTTTACTCCACATATATGCTCCTCCCAGGAATCTGAGGAGACGATTACATCCAAATATACAGCACACCCTTCCAGACCTAATGCCACCCGGTTCATCAGCCTTTGGAAGATGGCGGGGGCATTCCTCAGTCCAAAAGGCATCACCGTGGAAGAAAATAAACAAGAAGGTCTTATAAAGGCAGCAATTTCCCGTGCCCTTTTTGGAAGTGGCACTTGCCAATGTCCTTTCAATAAATCAAATTTGCTTACATACATCACGGAACCACTTCATCTATACAGACCTCCATCCGAGGTAGAGGGAAACGGTCTGCTTTTGTCATATTATTTACTTTTTGATAATCAGTGCAAGGCCAAAATGAAGAATCCATTTTTTTTTGACTAACAGACAGGGTGAAGCCCAATTTGAAAAGCTTGGCTCAGCAATACCATTTTCCAACATATACTTCACCTCTGTGTCCAACTGTTGCTTCTTCTCCTCAGATATTATGTAAAAAAAAAATCTGTTTGATGGGCTTAGCATCTCCAATGTCTGTGTCATGTTCAATTGGATGGGTTTGTTTTGGAGTGTCAGAAAATATAAATTCTTTACTATTACTGCTACTGGTGACGTTTCTCAGGGGCTAAATGGTTTACGAAAACCCCGACCTTTCAAAATCTCATCTGAAGCTACACTTACCAATTCCTCCCCCTCTAAAGGATCAGCACCACCAGGAGCAGTGACAGGCACAGCAGCCAACAGGGACCTCGCTGAGCTATCCTTTTCAAGACCATCATCACGAGAATTCTAAGAGTTTAATAGCTTCACATGATAGAGGTTAGATGACTTCCTATTACCTGGGATTGCATTGAGTTTAAATTTGACATTTTTTCCAAGACAGTAAATGGACCAGAGTACTTTGACGACTTGAAAAGGAGAATTAGTAGTAAAAGAGCAAGTACTCTGTTCCCAGAACAAAATCAGAATCAGAATCAGAATTACTTTTATTCATCCCCGAGGGGAAATTTTCTTTCTTACAGATGCAACCGACCAAGAGCATGTACATCGAACAAGTTACAAAATAAGCTAAATACAATAAGATAAAAGATAAAATAGCTCTCTCTGGGAAACTGTTTACATCAGTGACATATTTATGACTATATACATGTGTGAGCAGGGAATAGGATGAAAAGGATTGAGTAGTTTGTGAGTTAAAGTGCAGCGTTCAACAGTTTGATGGCGACAGGCAGGAAAGATTTCCTGTGTCTCTCAGTGGAGCAGCGGCAGCCGCAGTCTATGGCTGAAAGAGCTCCTCTGATTGGCCAGCACCTTGTGGAGGGGGCGGGAGGGAGAGTCCAGGATAGTCCAGATTTTGTCCAGCATTCTCCTGTCCAACACCACCGCCAGAGAGTCCAGCTCCTCCCCCACAACATGTCCAGCCTTCCTAATGATCTTCTCGAGTCTATTAGTGTCCCTCAGGCGCAGACTGCTGCCCCAGCAGACTACAGCGTACATGATGGCACTGGCCACCATAGACTCGTAGAACATCCTGAGCATTGTCCTGCAGATGTCAAAGGACCTCAGCCTCCTCAGGAAATAGAGGCGGCTCTGGCCCTTCTTGTAAACCGATGCAAAACTGATGCAGCTCAGCTTCCTTGTCATCTTTCTGTTTCATTTTCTTTTGTGAACATTCAAGTCTCCATTTTGCAAGTTCCCCTGCTGTATACAACTTAAACCTAAACCCCTTAACAAATGATCTCCCTGCAACACAGCTAACAGCCCTCGCACCTGATGCCCGAACTCCAAGTTGTTGGTGCTGAAGCCTGTGCTCTCCTGCACAACTTAACGGGCAGCTAACAAAAGCCATGGAAACCCTTCCTCCCAATCTGCAACTCGTTCAGTACAATATGCACTGAGTAAACTTTAAAGTCTGGTGGAAATGCTCTAATGCTCCTCGGCTTTGAGCATGGTACGCTGTTGACTTATGATGTTTGACTTTCAGCTGTTTAAAGATCTAAGCAAACATACGAGAAGTAAAATTCGATCCCTGATCTAATCAGTAGTCCTGGATCTACTACTACCGCTACTGCTGCTACTACTGCTACTACTGCTACTACTATTACTGCTGCTGCTGGAGTGGAGTTTCTGGGGGCCATGGCCAAACAAATCCAGTACAGAGAGTTGTAAAGAAAACACACACAGAACAAACACACAGAGACGTCGTCATGCACACGAGTGGGCAGACCAAATATGGGCGTGAGCAGGACATGTGTTCCTGTTGACTGGGTGAAGGCTGTCGGCCAATGACACGCCAGAGTCAACAGTAGTGTGTGGACAGAAACATGGAGACACACAAGTTACTCTCATCAAATACACAGACAAATATGAGGTTTGGTTTGGATTTGCAGGGAAAGAGCAAAAAAAAAGTATAATTATATTTATAAAGTATCATTTCAAATTTTACTTTTTATTGCTCGGCCGGTCTGGAAACACCTCAGGTCTCCCCGGAGGAGCTGGAGGAAGTGTCCGGGGTGAGGGAAGTCTGGGAGTCCCTGTTTAGACTGCTGCCTTCGTGACCCGGTGTTCTGGATATTTTTCCTACCCATACAAATATCCTACCGACCCACACTGCGCATGCGTACAGCACATTACGTCATGTCTTGGAACTTGGTACGAGTTTTATCCTCCTCAACGCCTGACAGAGAATCCATCCGTGACGGTGACACAATCTTTGGAGAAACTGGTGAGTATTCGGCATTTTCCATTTAATACAACTAAATATGCTGTTTAGCCTTTGTGTGGGTGTTGTTTTAGCCTTTGGTTGACTCAAATAGTTCGTGCTGACTTCTTTTGATATCGTAAAGTTTTGATATGAAAAAGTTTCGTTTGGAGCACGTCTGCTATAGCATATCAATGAATAACCACATAACTGAATTAACTAATGGCACCAACATTTATGTCAATTGACACAAAAAATGCTCCTACTTTGTTCCTAGACAATGCAGAGGACTACGGTTTGGTGTGCACCATTCTGGACACTGATGCGGAGGGCAGTGTAACTGAAATGGTAAAGATGATCTTATACAAGTAATTTCAAATGCAGAAGTAGTTGAGTGTGCTAAATAAATGTTTGTTGTTGTTACATGTATACTGCTTTTGTCTGTATAGGTGCAGTGTGGGACATGCCTGCGGTGGGCCCATTTCAGCTGTGCCAACTACAACAAGAACTACACTGATCTTCAAGGAGAATTCTGCTGTTTGAAATGCCAATATTAATAAATCATCCATAAAATAAACAAGCAATTGTTTTTGTAATTGTTCACTTATTAGGGAGGTGGCAAAGGCTTGTTATTGGGACCGACTAGCGTCATACAGAAATGTCTAACCATATTTCTGAAGGGGTCATTTTAATTGCCAGAACGTCCTACCAGCGTAGGCTCCATCAAAAGGTTGTGGAATTATACAATTTTATTCTGACGGGCTCATTTTAACTGTCAGAAGAACCATAGATCTACATATTACCATTGACGCATATTCCGACGGGGTCGTTTCGAAACGTCATACCTGCATATAGAAATGTGAAATAATATTCTGAAGGGGTTATTTCAATTGCCAGAACCTCCTAACTTCATATAGCAACATCTACAAGTATGCTGTAAATCAGGGGTGTCAAACTCATTTTGGTCCGGGGGCCGTATGCAGCCTACTTTGATCCCAAAAGGGCCGGATCAGAAAACTCAGTTCTCTCTTCAAGTTATCGTATTTTTCTCCGTGTCTCGTAGTGGTGTTTAAGATTATATTCCTCGAGCAACGCCACTTGTTCCAAACACACTGAGCACAGATTTCCCATTCACCTCTGTCAACAAATAAGAATTAGACTATTTTTCTTGGGAAATCCTGAACTCAGCATCTGCTTTTCTCATTTCTTGACATTTTGCTGATGAGGGTCACGGTCGACAGTCAAAACGATCGTCCTTTAAGAGCGTTTGGAAAGAGGAAAGTCTTCATTTGTGCTGCTCTGGTGGGAGTCGCAACGTACAGAAACGCCGGAGACGCTGCTGTGCTAAACGGTGCAGAAAATTAACAGAAAAATCTGAAAATTTTAAGTATTTTAATAGAAAAATCAGCCGAGGGCCAGATTAAAGGTCTTGGAGGGCCGGATCTGCCCCCCGGACCGCATGTTTGACACATGTGCTGTAAATGAACGACTTTCACTGAGAAGATCAAGTTAGAATTTCAAGCATTGATATTGCACTTCAAGCAACATTATAATAAAGGCATTAGCAGATGCTTTTATCCAAAGTGACTTAGTAATTTAGGCACATGGTGTAGGTTTACCATCAGAAGTATATCCTGATGAGGTGAACTGTGGGGTTCTCCTTTACTAACGCTCACCAACGTGGGTACATGATCGCCATCATAACGTCCGATTTTTATTCTGACAATGTCATTTTCAATCCAATCAATCAAACGTTTCACATCATCATACGCACTAGTTATTAAATCTGCCTAAAAAGAAAACGGCAAAATAACCACCACATCAACTGCACACAAAATTACATTAGAAACACTAATTTTAGTTGCTGTCTTCACATTTAATGATTTCAATCGTTTTAGCATGCTACTTGCAGGAGAAAAAAAAAAACCTGAATCGAACCGTGCTCAAATAGTGAACAGGTGCTTTAAAATGACACTGAACGCGCATGGTAGGATTTTCTGACAAGGCAGCAGCGCCAGGTGGACATATCTACCATTTCTTCCTACCCATAGAACGCGGGTAGGAAGTTTCGCGAAGATTAGACGGAACACCGACCCTGGATAAGAGGGGAAAAAAATGGATGGATGAACTTTTTATTGAATACTGTACCAACTAGCAAGCTAACATGCACTTCCTGATTTATAATTAGATGCAGAAAATACACCACAGACTTCCTTTCACCTCAAGAGCTTCCAATACAAAATATCTGCTACAGCCCCTTTAAAGTCGCCCTGTGTTTCATGGTGAGGGGTCTGCTTGTTTCCATGGAGATAAATAAGTTCTATATTCATACTGTGGAACTTTGCAGGCAAATGAATAACATCTCCATGGAAACAAGCAGGCCACAGAGCCTTCACCAGAAAAGTTACACAGTGCATGTTTAAAGAGCCTAGCCAATCTTAAGCAAATATTGTCGTACATTTAACACAATATTGATACTTTGCCTCTTATATCATCAATATTCCCTGGGGGTGTGATGCTAACCGAGGCACTGCTCTGTCTGAAGCTCTGTTACTCAAGTTAAAGCTGAAGAAATGACACTTTTCAAGTGTTTGTTCATGTGAACACTGTGTAACCATGGTAACTGCAGAACATTTCATGACACACATATAGGCAGAACACCTCCAATGTGATGTCACTGCAAAGTACTAATACGAACCCTCCAGTTGTTGCCTTCAGCAAAAACTAAAAGGTTAAAATTTCAGGTGAACATATTTCAAAATTGTTTTTAACTTCAAATGTGTTATTTCAACTATTTGAAAGTTAAATGGGGGTTTGAGTTTGGGGTTATTTGCCGGAGTTGATATGGTTGAAGTTAATTCATCTTCCCTTAGTGTTAATTTGACACCTCCCACCACTACACACTCCCACTGGAGAAGAGCAGAGTATGAACCAGTTTTGTTCATAATTTCATCTTTTACAATGTTTTAAAGAAAATAAAAACTTTACACACAGCAAAAAGTCGAGTGTTAAAACTGACTCACAGAATCATGTTCTCAGAGTTTATATAAATCCAGCCTGTTAATTTAATGTTTAATTTATCATTAATTCATTAATTAATCATTGTATTTATATAGCACCTTTCATTCTTCATTCACTCCACACTCACTGGTGGTAAACTACTGTTGTAGCCACAACTGCCCTGGGGCAGAGGCTCCTATCTGCGCCATCGGCCCCTCCGTCCATCACTGACACACACACCACTTTCATACTAGACAATGGGGGTGATGTGTTTTGCCTAAGGACACAACAACTGTTTTTTGCGACTGGCGCCCCCTTGTGGCACCTGGTGTTCCCAGTGTCTCCCATCCAAGTACTAACCAGGCCCTGCTGAACTTCTGAGCTCTGATGAGATCAGGCTTTGACAAGCCACATAACATTTAACATTTTAACAATTTTGGACATTTTAATTAAGTATCACTGGACCAAAGTTCCTGTTTAATCCCGAACTCAAGAATCATGCTTCCGGTGCCTTCTGGTGTCTCGTGCATGTCAGTTTCGTGTAGTATGTTTGGACATTTTTTCCTAAACTAAAAAAAACTTTGCTACCTTATATTTTCTGCTAAATGACTGCACTTGCTCCCTGTCCGTGAAGTAAAAATGCTGTCAGACTGCAACTCATTGTAAACAGTGACTCGTGCTATCAAACAAGCAACAAGCCATTCGGAGCTGCATGGTTTGCACTGGAGCGCAGCACAACACAACCTGTGCCAACGTTGTGTGCCAAGCAGCATGGGACGAAGAAAGAATCCAGGAGCGGAGGAAGACTTAAAACTCTAAATTGATTCTCTAACCACAACAGTTACTACAATAAAGGAACAACAAGAGAAACTTTTGGACTTGATGGAGGAAGTGCGGTCGCCGGAGGAGGAGTGGAGCCCAGTGAGGAAGAGGTGCACTCGGTGGAGCAACAGGTCGCAGCTCATCTCCGGGGGAAGGGGATAGAACTCGACCTGGAGCACATCGAGGCCTGTCACCCACTGCCGGCTGGAAGAGGAAGACCAACTGCCGTGATCATGCGTTTTAGTAGAAAAAACAAGATTGTGCTCTTACAACAAGGCTGAAAATTGAAAGGATCTGATGTTTAAATTAATGAACACTTAACAAAGAAAAACTCTGAAATTGCAAAAAAAAAGCGCGAATGCTGAAAAAGGGGCATAAAATACAGCACACTTGGATAAGGAACTGCAAGATGTTCATTAAACTAAATGGGAATCCGGAAGAAGCGAAAGTGTTGGTGGTGAGGAACATACACCGAATGCACAACACACAGAACAGAAGCACAGACTCAGCTCAAGAAAGTAACAGCATGGAAAAACTACAAGGAATACTCCATCACAAACAAAAGGAACTGGACACTTTCGCTATAGAAGACCTAGACACACTTGACCCCTCGGCGGAAATAGACCCAGGTGCAGTTTCTTCACAGGCTTTGTTAAAAACTGCACATATTTTGAACATGAACTCTTTAAAAGTAATGTCAATTTAGATGGAAAACTATCAACGATATAATTCAGTAGTAGAAACATGCAAGCAAATTTTAGTCACATCACTGATTTTCTTAAACAATTTACCCATCCATTCAGTATTACTGCAATAACTGAAACACAGACACTTACTTTGATATTGATGATTACAAAAGACAAAACAAAACAGGAGGAGGGGTTGCTCTATACATTCATACTTCACTAGAACATGTTTTATTATCGAATATGACTGTTGCCATAGATGATGTTATGGAATGCTTAACAATAGAAATTCAAAGAGAAAAAAAACGAAAAATATAATTGTAAGTGTGGTATATCGTTCACCAAGTTCAAGTGTTGAAATTTGTATTGAATGGATGGAGAAATTGTTTTCTGCTGTCAAACAAAAAAAAAAAAAAGTATGTTTGTGGAGATTACAGCCTTGATTTACTAAACCCAAAAAAGCAAAAAAAAAAATATTGATGATTTTCTAAATACAATGTTTTCTATGTCATTGTACCCAACAATAACCAAACCCAGTAGAGTAACATCGCATAGTGCCACAATAATCGATAATATCTTTACTAACAACATGGAAAGTCAAATTACAAGTGGACTCGTTATTTCTGACATTACAGACCATTTACCGATCTTTATTGTTTCTGATTCGGATTTTATAAAAGAAAAACAGGCCAGTGAACCCGTCTTCAAACGAATACAAACTGAAGAAACCGTAAAACCCTCAATAACAGTTTAATGCTTCAGGACCGGAATGAAGTTTATGAAGAGACACATGTCGACAAAGCATATGAGATATTTTTAAACATATTCATGACTCATTACAACAAACACTGTCCCCTAAAATAAATTAAAATAAACAATAAATGTAAAAACAGTCCGTGGCTAACAAAAGGAATAATTCATGCTTGCAAAAAGAAAAACAATTTATATAAAATATTTATAAAAAACAAAAACTAAGGAAGCAGAACAAAGATAAAAAAATAGATAAAAGATAAAAAAAATACAAAATAAACTAATAGATATAATTAGAACAAGCAGTTATACTATAGAATAATGTACGAGAATCAAAACAATATGAAAGGAATGTGGAAAATACTTTGATTAAACAAAAAACTAATAAGGAAGCATATCCTGAGTTCTTCAATGTTAAAAACCATAAAATTAAAAATAGGTCAGATGTAGCAAATTATTTCAACAGTTTTTTTTTGTAAATATCGGTCCTGAGTTGGCAGCAAAGATTAATGTAAATGACACTGAAACCTTTATACCACGTTTCTCTCTCCCACAAATGAAAAAGAAGTAATGAATATTGTTAAGTGCAAAAGTAAATCATCAGGCGACTGTCATGACATAAACATGAGATTAGTTAAATTGGTCATTAATAATATTGTAAAACCTTTCACACACATGTGTAACTTATCTTTTCAATCAGGAAAATTTCCCAATACAATGAAAATAGCAAAAGTAATTCCAATATACAAAAGTGAAGATAAACATGACTTTACTCAATACAGACCTATTTCTCTGCTACCTCAGTTCTCAAAGATACGAGAAAAACTTTTCAATACATGTTTAGAAAATTTCATAGACAGGCATCAAATCATTAACGAAGGGCAATATGGCTTTAGAACAAAAAGAACTACCTCAATGGCTGAAGAAATAACAAGCGCACCGGATCACAACAAATATGCAATTGGGATTTTTATTGATTTAAAGAAAGCTTTTTACACGATTAATCATGCAGTCTTACTTCAAAAATTCCAAGAATGTGGTATAAGAGGAAGTGCTGGGAAATGGCTTCAGAGTTATCCAACCGAAAGAACACAATATGTACAAATAGGGTTGTTTTTGTCTGATATTCTTGGTATTGCTTGTGGAGTCCCCCAAGGCTCTGTTTTGGGACCAAAACTGTTTAATATTTACATAAATGACATATTTAAGGTATCGCAGTCACTAAAACTCATATTGTTTGCAGACGATGCAAATATATTCTGTAGCAGTCATGATTATAATGAACTCATCAGCACAGTAAATAAGGAGCTCGAAAAAATTAAGTGGATGGATTTCAACAAATTATCACTTAATCTAAACAAAACCAAAGTTATGCTATTTGGAAAGGCAAAAACAAACTCAAAACAACCAATTATGATTGAAAATGTACAAATTGAGACAGTAGCTGAAATAAAATTTCTTGGAGTCATCATAGACAATAAATTATCTTGGAAAACCCACGTCAGCCTCAAGTGGAGGAGTTCAAGTATCTCGGGGTCTTGTTCATGAGTGAGGGGAGGATGGAGCGTGAGATTGACAGGCGGATCGGTGCGGCGTCGGCAGTGATGCGGTCGCTGTATCGGACCGTTGTGGTCAATCTACGTTCCTACCCTCACCTATGGTCATGAGCTCTGGGTAATGACCGAAAGAACGAGATCGTGGATACAAGCGGCCGAAATGAGTTTCCTCCGCAGAGTGGCCGGGCGCTCCCTTAGAGATAGGGTGAGGAGCTCGGTCACATGGGAGGAGCTCGGAGTAGAGTCGCTGCTCCTCCACATCGAGAGGAGCCAGCTGAGGTGGGTCGGGCATCTGGTCCAGATGCCTCCTGGACGCCTCTCTCAGGAGGTGTTCCGTGCATGTCCCACCGGTAGGAGGCCCCGGGGAAGACCCAGGACACGCTGGAGGGACTATGTCTCTCGGCCTGGGAACGCCTCGGGGTCCGTTCGGAGGAGCTGGAGGAAGTGGCTGGGGAGGGGGAAGCTTGGGAGTCCCTGCTTAGACTGCTGCCCCCGCGACCCGGCCCCGGATAAGCAGAAGAAGATGGATGGATGGAACCCACGTCAGACATATAAAAACAAATATCTCCAAAAGTCTCTTCATAATAAATAAAACAAAATATCACCTTGATGACAGTGCATTGTGTGCACTATGTTGCTCAATGATTCTTCCTTATTTCACATATTGTATTGAAGTATGGGGGAATACTTATCAAACTACACTAAGACCCTTAATTGTCTTACAGAAACGAGCCCTACGGATTATTCACAAAGTTGGGATTTTAGAACACACTCATAATCTTTTTATACATTCCATCCTTTTAAAATTTGAAGACCTTACCCAGCAATTATTATGTTTAAAGCATACCATAAACTACTACCAAAAAATCTGCAAATACTATTCACTCTGAGTGAGAGAACCCACAACTTGAGAGTGACTGGAGACTTCAAATTGCCCAAAGTGAGAACCACTGAAAAAAGTTTTTGTTTGTCTGTACGTGGTGTGAAACTCTGGAACAGTTTGGACAAACTATACAAGCAATACCAAAGTGTCAGTACATTTAAATTACATGACAAAAATATGGTCTGGTCACAGTATATGGAGTGTCTAAGGTAATTTCATCACTGTCTTCTGCGAAACTAGTTCTGTTGGAACATCTCTTATCATTGTATGTGATTTTCATTACCTTATGGTACTTGCTTTCTCTTACCATCGCTGGTATGTGCTTTTTTTTTTTTTACCATTGCTGGTACTGTATGTGCCTTTCTTACCATTGCTGGAATTAGTATTCAGGTCCTGTATCCTATATGGTTATTTGTCTCCAAGTAAAAAAAAAGAAAAAAAGAGTTCATAACAGATAAGAATTATCATGGAAAAAAGGGAAGTTATTTTCTTTACTTATGTTAATATGTATAGATGAGTAATGGGGGTGGGGTTAAATACGTTTTCTTCCCCCCACTCCTTCTTGGACATGACGATTTTGACTGTTCTTTTGTATATTTGTACCACCTTTTTTCATTTGACTTTGATATTGTACAAGAATGTTTATGTTAAGAAAGTAAAAAAAAAAAAAAAAAGTTACCTTGTCCGAGATAAAAAAAAGCAAAAAAACGTTTGGAGAGTAAACCTTCCAAGGTGATTGAAAAAAATTGTCGCTGAACAGATGATAGCATCTAGATGAAGGAAATATAATATATCCCATGCAATTTGGCTTTCGATCTAAACATTCCACTGATACTGCATGTTGTTATTTTTTTGAAGTGCTCAAATCTAACCTGGACAAGGGAGGGGTGGTTGGGGCTGTTTTTCTGGATTTGCATAAGGCCTTCGACACCGTTAATCGCTCAATCCTACTCACAAAATTGCAAAATTTTAATCTTTCTGCCTTTGTTCCAATCGTATCTTGCGAACCGCTACCAATGTGTACGAATAAATGACAAAACCTCGCCATTCAGATCATGTACAACAGGTGTTCCCCAAGGATCCATTCTGGGGCCGTTGCTGTTCAGATTGTACATCAACGACCTACCGTCTATTTGCAAGAATGTGGAGGTCTTGATGTACGCTGACGACACGGTTTTCTTTACACATGGTTCAGGGGCAAATTCTGTGGCAGCCAAACTTCCTGAGGTTATGAAAAAGGCAATGGAGTGGTTTAACGGCATGAACCTTTCACTGAATACAGAAAAAAATTTACTTCTCTAACAAACAAAATCACAGTGTTCTCCCAAATATTTATGTGGACAGTTACATGCTCAGAAACGAAGAAGAGGTGCCAAATGAACACTAAGGGAAGTTGAATTCACACTAGGGGAAGTTGAATTAACTTGAACCATAGCAACTTTGGCAAAGAACCCCAACTTGAACCCCCCATTTAATGTTCACTAGTTAAAATAACACATTTTGTGTTTCAAACAACTGTAAAATATTTTACCCTATTTTAACACCTACAGTTTGTGCTGTGCATGCACTGAATGTATGTGTTTTTTTTTTTTTACAGTGTACCTTAATTTACACTTTACAGTGTGTAGTTACTACTCCACAAAATTAAATTAAATTAATTAATTAAGTTAAATAAAATAAAATACAGTGTAAAAATAAAACATCTGTGTGTTCTTTAGCTAAGTCAGGATAAATCAACAAAGTGTCCTCCGTTTACTCGCCAAACGTGAATAAAACTCTTGATTTCAGGGTGAAACAGGAACTTTGGTCCAGTGTTAATTAACATTTGCGAAAATGTTAAATTAACTGTTAAGAACAGATTGCTCTCATATAAACCCTGAGAAAATATTTTTAACACTCCACTTTTTGCTCTCTCCTCACCAACACTGACATGTAAAATACTGTAAGTGCCTCATTACACACTTTATAAGTGATAAGTGCTGTGTTCACACCAATGATTATTCAATAAGTGAGAAAAAACATTAGGCCAGAGGAGAGGGAGGGTCTGAGGAGGTTGCTGGTTCTACTGCTGCGGTGCCTCTGAGCACCATCACACACACACATTCACACATTCATAAATTCAGACACAGTGTGAAGTGTTTTTGTGAACAAGAACCTGATCTGTGTGCCGTGTGTTTGATTGACAGGCATTATAGCCAATCAGAGGCCATCATTTCAAGTGTGGTTGACAGTGCTCAGTGTCCTGCTCAGTTTGGGATGTTTTCAGAATGTCGTGCAGAGTTTGTGGGTGACAGTGTGTGTAGTGTGTATGTCTGTGTGCGTGCGTGTGTGTGGGGAGAACATGTGTGCGTGCGTGCGTGTGTGTGTGGGAGGGTGCATGTGTGTGTACGCATATGTGTGTGTGTGTGTGTGAGGGGGGGGGAGGTACATGTGTGCGTGTGTGTGTGTGGGAGGGTGCATGTGTGTGTGTGTGGGAGGGGGGTGCATGTGTGTGTGTGTGTGGGAGGGGGGTGCATGTGTGTGTACACATGTGTGTGTGTGGGGGGGGTGTGTGTGTGGGGAAGACATGTGTGCGTGTGTGTGTGGGGCGAGAACGTGTGCATGTGTGTGTGTGGGGGGGCGGTGTACAGGTGTGTGTGGGGGTGCGTGTGTGTGTGTGTGGGGCGAGAATGTGTGCGTGTGTGTGGGGGGTTGTGTACAGGTGTGTGTGTGTGAGGGGGGTACATGTGTGCGTGTCCATGTGTGTGTGTGGGGGGGGGGTATATGTGTGTGTGTGTGGGGGGGGTGCGTGTGTGTGTGTGGGGCGAGAACGTGTGCGTGTGTGTGTGGGGGGTGCACAGGTGTGTGTGTGTGTGGGGGGGTGGTGTACATGTGTGCGTGTCCGTGTGTGTGTGTGGGGGAGAACATGTGTGCGGTTATGTGTGTGTGTGTGTGTGTGAGAAGTGGTGTAAATATGGACAGGGTCTTCCATAAGGACACAGTGACAGCTGCAGCTCTAGTGCAGCGCTCAAGCCCCACAGCGGGAAGTTTCCAGGTTTGGTTCTCTGTGGAGTTTGCTTGTGCTCCCTGTGTTTGGGTGTTTGAGTTGAAATGTACAAAGTATTTTTTTAATATCGAATTCAAAGCCTGATTTCTTCAAGTTTTAACTAAAAAGTGTTGAAATTCAAATTTTTAGGCACATTTTCAGTCAGATATACAAGCTGTCCCAAAAAACTGACATAACTGACATGAAATTATAGTGCATTTCACAAACATAATTCACCACTAACTGGCGACACATGAGTTACATGATGTTTACCTGTGCAGTGTTGTTCCTGTGCAGTGTTGTTCCTGTGCAGTGTCGTTCCTGTGCAGTGTTGTTCCTGTGCAGTGTCGTTCCTGTGCGGTGTCGTTCCTGTGCGGTGTCGTTCCTGTGCAGTGTCGTTCCTGTGCAGTGTCGTTCCTGTGCGGTGTCGTTCCTGTGCGGTGTCGTTCCTGTGCAGTGTCGTTCCTGTGCAGTGTCGTTCCTGTGCAGTGTCGTTCCTGTGCAGTGTCGTTCCTGTGCAGTGTCGTTCCTGTGCAGTGTCGTTCCTGTGCAGTGTCGTTCCTGTGCGGTGTCGTTCCTGTGCAGTGTCGTTCCTGTGCGGTGTCGTTCCTGTGCAGTGTCGTTCCTGTGCGGTGTCGTTCCTGTGCGGTGTCGTTCACCAATGCGGATTATGCGTTCCTGTGCGATTATGCGTTCACCAATGCGTGTCGTTCCTGTGCGGTGTCGTTCCTGTGCGATGTCGTTCCTGTGCAGTGTCGTTCCTGTGCAGTGTCGTTCCTGTGCAGTGTCGTTCCTGTGCAGTGTCGTTCCTGTGCAGTGTTGTTCCTGTGCATTGTTCCACTGTGGTACTGATTAAATCCTCATGTTCAGTGTTCACAGTGCTCAGGTTTGTGCTCATATGCAGTAGAGTCGTGGTCTCTGTTCGACCCGATGACGTTTTGAGACTGTTCTGTGTGCAGACGTCCGCCTTTTTCTCTTTACTTTTTAAAATCGGTTAATAAAAACAACACACGACTTTCTGTGTCTAAAATATGAGAAGTTGTCGACTCCCTTTTATTACGCACAACTTCCACAAGACAGAACAGTTTATTTGTTGAACATCATAAAGTTCTTACGGCACAACCTTTGTTCAACCTAAAAATAGATCAAAAATATAAAATATTTATCTGTTTCTAATTCAACAAAAAGTCCCAAAATTATTGGCCTGCGAAATGATGTCACATTTTTTGGGACGTGGGTATTTTGCTCAAATAATAAATAAGATGTATATTTTTAGTGTCTAATATGTCAACAGAAAGAACCAAGAAATGTATAATCTGGCTCTTTTCATATAATCTGGCTCTTCTCATATAATCTGGCTCTTTTTTTATAATCTGGCTCTTTTCATATAATCTGGCTCTTTTCATATAATCTGGCTCTTTTTTTATAATCTGCTCTTTTCTTATAATCTGGCTCTTTTCATATAATCTGGCTCTTTTTTTATAATCTGGCTCTTTTCATATAATCTGGCTCTTTTCATATAATCTGGCTCTTTTCATATAATCTGCTCTTTTCTTATAATCTGCTCTTTTCTTATAATCTGGCTCTTTTCATATAATCTGGCTCTTTTTTTATAATCTGGCTCTTTTCATATAATCTGGCTCTTTTCATATAATTTGGCTCTTTTTTTATAATCTGGCTCTTTTCTTATAATCTGGCTCTTTTCTTATAATCTGGCTCTTTTTTTATAATCTGGCTCTTTTTTATAATCTGTCTCTTTTCATATAATCTGGCTCTTTTCTTATAATCTGGCTCTTTTCATATAATCTGGCTCTTTTCATATAATCTGGCTCTTTTCATCTGTTTTGAATGCCCCAAAAAGACAAAAAAAAGCCTTATTTTGAAATGCAAACATTGCATGACGAAAAACTTTTTCTTACATTTTTGTGAGTGAACGACAGAAGTTTCAGATTCCTAACTCTAAGTGAAAGAGTGTTTGCTATTCACCTGCAGTGTCTCGCCTTGAAGGTCCATTCACAAAGAACGTTTCCTCATGTTTTTTTGTTGGTTTTTTTGGATCGCTGTGATCACAAAACACTTTAAATATCATTGAATTCTGATACAAATTGAGCTCTGACTCAAATTGGAGATTGACACAAACAAAACATGTGCTGCTGTGTACAGTTTTGTATCATGTTTTTATATATTTATGGAGAATTGTCCTGTGGGTGATGCAGACTTGTGGGCGGAGCCTTGGACAGACTCTTACAGCTGACTGTAAGCAGGATTTGAACAGAGCCCGGGAGAGATCACAAAATGACTCAAACATGCTTGAATGACCTCTAAACATCTAAAACCTCTTCAGGCTTGTTTTTGATGATGGAACAGTGTTTTTACATGGTAGAAGTTCAAGAAACGGTGCCCCATTTTTAATAACACTGGGTCAGGGGTCAGTCTGAGGAGGCTGGTGCTTCTGCTGCTGTGGTGAAGATGAAACAGATTCGGGGGGAGTTTTCTCTTCACTTTTCCCCAGTAGTAAATTTACATTCGTATTCAAACAGCTCGACCGTGTGACCTAAAAGTGGCCGTCACACCTTCTGTGCCCACGGCTCACGCTGGCGACGCAGGCTGTACTTTTAGCGCCAGAGGCTGAGCTAGTATTAGGCCAGGCTGATGAGGCTGAAACAGGGAGAGGGCGAAACAGTCGGACATGACAACACTGGATTTACACGGAGCCAAAATAATAAAAGTGCAAGAATAATCATTCGAACATCACAAAGGCTGCGGTTCGGGGAGAATCAACCCAATTTCCTGTCCTATTCAGCATGAAAACTGTTAACCTCGGAGTTTAGACCTCTACAAACATGTTCTGATGTGTCCCCGTGTGTCAGATGCCCTCCCCGTGTGTCAGATGCCCTCCCCGTGTGTCAGATGCCCTCCCCGTGTGTCAGATGCCCTCCCCGTGTGTCAGATGCCCTCCCCTTGTGTCAGATGCCCTCCCTGTGTGTCAGATGCCCTCCCTGTGTGTCAGATGCCCTCCCGTGTGTCAGATGCCCTCCCGTGTGTCAGATGCCCCCCCGTGTGTCAGATGCCCTCCCGTGTGTCAGATGCCCTCCCGTGTGTCAGATGCCCTCCCCGTGTGTCAGATGCCCTCCCCGTGTGTCAGATGCCCTCCCCGTGTGTCAGATGCCCTCCCTGTGTGTCAGATGCCCTCCCGTGTGTCAGATGCCCTCCCTGTGTGTCAGATGCCCTCCCGTGTGTCAGATGCCCTCCCCGTGTGTCAGATGCCCTCCCCGTGTGTCAGATGCCCTCCCGTGTGTCAGATGCCCTCCCCGTGTGTCAGATGCCCTCCCCGTGTGTCAGATGCCCTCCCGTGTGTCAGATGCCCTCCCTGTGTCTCCATTTTAGATCTGTACAAACATGTTCTGAAATTCTTGTATTAATCAGTAATTTTTTTTATTTATTTCAATATTTAATGGGAACTTTTAACAGAATATTATGATTAAAATTTATGGTAGTGCTACATGGGTGTAGAGTAGATTATTCCATAACTGTTACTGAGCAGCCAAGTGACCTTGTAGGGGCCAAACAGGGGCCCACACTTGTATAAATGACGTAATCGTTTTGATTGGTCTAATACACATGAATCATAACACCTCTGTTTTGTTAAAGGGTCCATGTGACACTGTTTTCTGATACATTCTCAGGCCGTTTCCTCATCACAAACACACAGTTGTGTTTTGTTTCATTCACATGTTTGAATGTTTGGCTGACGTCTTCTCTTTTCCACTTTGTGATGTCATGTGGTGATACAGGAAATGCTCCACTGCGCTTTTAAACTCCACACACCTCCACTAAAATCATTTGGATCACTTCAGTTCTGGAACTGAACCTCTACTGAACTTAAGGTAAAAGGAGCTGTTATCTTCAAAACTACTACTTCATGACATCACAAGGTGGAGATGTAGACGGACGCATAATAAACCTGTGAATGAAACAAAACACAACTCTAGGTCTGTTTTTACAGCTGACAAGATTCAATTTAGCATAGAATTAGAACAAACACAAACCTTATTATATTTATTATATTTATTTATTTATTTATTTATTTATTTATTTATTTATTCATTTTTTGCAATTTAAAGAAAAAGAGAAAATAATTACAATTAATGACATATGCCGATGCTGATTTGCCTTGTTGATTTGTCTTTGCTGAATGAACAAAAGGAACAGGAAGAAGACGAATCTTATAAACTCTGCTCAATTTAATTTAATTAGATTTTTTTGGTTTAAATTGAACAAATCTTATAAGGTATATGTAATTGTATATGTAATTCTTCAATAATTCCCAGCTGTAATTTTCAATTTCATTTTATGTATACAATAATAATGAATATTAATTTTTGCCTCTTTTTGCTCTGACTTTTTTTTTTTTAACCATGTCTTCCTTTGTTACTTTGCAGATACTGTACGTGCCAAACAAGTAAATAAAGTTTAGTGTGGAGGAAGTAGACCAGGCTGCACTTGTTAGTCTGAAAGAGGCAGGTGCGGTGACAGGTGCCACTCTCCGTGACAGGCTCAACACTGGCGGTGTGGTGGTAATTACTGCAGCCAGGGGAGGCGTGCAGGTCCGGCTCACATGTTTTAGAAGCAGTGGGAGATGGATTGGATAAGTACGGTATCCTCACAGGGACAGAGTCGAGTCGATACACGTTATATCCTGTTTTACACATGTTGCAATTTACAATATTTTCTGGCCACAGTTGTTTCCTTGTGGTGGACTGAAGAGAAGTGGCCAGTTTCCCCTGCAACCACCGAACACATCACGTTCACATGCAGACGAGGTGCGGAAAGTGTCTTGCTGAAGGGCACAGACAGAGCGCGCAGTTGTCATAGCTAAAGTTTGGGGTTTGAAATGACTTAAATTACAAACATTTTTCTTTTTTTTTATTTGAGTAAATTAAATTTAGTTTCTTATTTTAAGTGCAAAGAGTTGTTTTTTGTCTTATCTTAAAGATGCGCTATGTAACTTTTTGGTTGGGGGTCCGTCACCTGCTTGTTTCTATGAATACGTCATTGCTCTGCCTGGAATGTTCCACTTTATGGCATTAAACAGCTCTACTTTACATGTATTCAATCATAGGTGGTTTTATAGCTCAAAAATACCGAGAAAAACAGGCGTTCTGACTGAGCGGGCTCGCCTCTCCACAGATCTGACCGGGAACTTGGTCTGGTTCGGTCTCCATGAAGACAGAAAGGTTTAATGCCACACTGTGAAGGATTCCAGACAAAGCAACAACATCTCCATGGAGAAAAGCGTTTGACGGACCCTCCACCAGAAAGGTTACACAGTGCTACTGGTCGCAGCTAGGTGGCGTTAGTGAGCAAACTGCTGCACTATAAAACCACACTGGCCACTAAAAGAAGTAAAATAAACTTGATTTTTGTGTTTAACTAACGACATTGATTTTTACTTTAACAAAAGACGTTCATTTGAAAAGTTATTCTGTTCCGAGCATCCGAATGATTCACCACAATAAGTTTATAAGTGTTTTTCACAACTTTCACAGACTAAAGTGGAGTTTTGCAGCATTATCTTATTCTGTACAAACGTGTTCTAAAATGTGATGCTTGTATTAGTTTGTCAGTTCAGACTACAGCCTTTTTGTCAGCTCTTCTGGACATGTTTGAAATGTGAACTTTGAGCAGAATCTTGTTATTAAAATATAAATAGCAAACGTAGTTCAGTGCTCCGATTCACTGCCTATTGAAAAGCCATAATCCCTCCCTCTGTAACTGCTGCTGTCTGCCTCCTCTGTTTGGCTGTAAAATGTTCAGATTAAACAGCTCTACCTGATTCTGGGGTTTTATTTCACACTTTTGTCTGTAAATCGAGATGGACGTTAATAACAGACAAATCAGGACCTGCGCCTGTGAGTTAGCAACACACTGCGAAAAGCAATAGATAAGATAAAAGTACCCACATTAAGAACATTTCAGTAGATTCAACTCGATGAGTAAAATGATCTGATGGAATAAGAGTGTTTTCCTTCATTCAAGCAATATTAGATTGTGTTTCTTAATGAAAGTGCAAAAAGTTGTTGTTTTTCATATCTTAATTGCAGTAAGATGTGTTTTTATTTTAAGTACACAAAGTCTTGTTCTAAAATAAGTGAAATGTCAAGTGAAATGTACTAAAATTCTGATGAAACTTTCTCAGTTTGGCTCGATTTGAGTTTTTTGCCGTGTATAAAAGCAACAAAGAAGTAAAAAAATAAACTTAAACTTGTGAGTGAAATAAACTCGGAGTTACGACATTGATTTTTACTTTAACAAAACGAGTTCATTTGAAAAGTTTGCAGTGGTCCAGAGTTATTCCATTCAGGGCGTCCTAATTATTCACCACAATGAGTTTTGTTTTTCGCAGCTTCCACCGTCCAGAGTGGAGTTTTACAGCAAATCTTCTACTGCATAAAAGCTGCAAACCCTGGAGTTTAAAACAGTACAGTGCTGGAAGTAAAAGTACAATACTTAAGTGCCATTTTTAGGTATCTGTACTTAACTTAAGCACATTTTACAGTATATATATATATTTTTTTACTTTTACTTCACTACATTTGAGAGCAGGCATCTGTATTTTCTATTCTACTACATTTTAGATCTGGACTGAAAAGTACTTCCCTTTATGATTTGAGACCATTTCATCTGAATGTCCCGACACTGAGTAAACCAAACGCACACCCACAAAAAGAAAAAGAAAAAAAAATCAGTTGAATCTCTTAAAATCGGCTAAAATTGCTTCGATTGTTCTAAAAATGTCCACAAAATACTTTTACTTTTTCCTCGGAAAGTACATTTTTAAACATATACTTCAGTAGTTTTATTTGAGGAGATTTTGTCATGTGATACTTTTACTCGAGTAATCTGTTGCTCATGTATTTGTACTTTTACTTCAACAATAAACCTGAGTACTTCATCCACCACTGGGTCTGTACAAACATGTTCTGACACATGATTCGTGTGTTCGTTTCTCAGTTCAGATTTAAATATTTTTGTCCATTCTCAATGTGTTTAAAATCTGAATCTTGAACAAAATCAAAACAAAAATTGCAAGTCAAATCACAATGGTCTGAAATTCACAACTGTATATAGTTAACCCTCTAGCCGGGGTGTTCCAAACGGGAAGTGAGCATGGGCGCACTTCTGGCTCCATCGACTCCTTCTATTGAAAAAAACGTCACTCGTCTCTGTGTTGCTGCTGCTGTTAGACGCCTCATTATGATGTTCAAATGTTTGGATTAAGCCGCTCTTCAACATCCTGGAGTTTATTCCACAGTCGTGTCCCTAAATCAAGATCCAGACATTAATAACAGACCGGTCAGGAACTTTCTTTCCCCGAGGTCACTCCCGTAAAACGGTAGTAACAGGTTTGATTGACAGTGTTGCTAAGGAGGGGGCGTTTACACCTTCACTCCTGATTGGCTCTTTAGTTGCTATGAAACCTGTGGTCAGAATTCCTCCAAACTCGCCGCTATAACTGCTCGATTTGACTGGAGGTGAACACAGTGGGTGACGTCACACTCCCTCAGTGCACTTCTTCGTACGGTCCGTGGTCCCCTCTGTCCTCACCGTTACAGGGGCCCAGTCCTCTGTCCTCACCGTTACAGGGGCCCGTGGTGAAGCTCAGCCCAGTCTGGAGGACACATAACATCCATCATCTGTGGCTCCTGCACACATAAAGCTCACCTCCCTCTGCGGACAGGCCACTGGGTTTATGGAGCTCCACTTCTGCTGACGTCAGGAGGCCTCATGATCCAGGCAGGAGGAAGAGGAGGAGGAGAGGAGGAGAGGAGGAGGAGATGAGGAGGAAGAGAGAAGGAGGAGAGGAAGAGACAGGAGAGGAGTAGGAGAGGAGGAGGAGAGAAGGAAGAGGAGGAGGAGGAAAAGAGGAGAGGGGAGGAGGAAGATGAGGGGGAGTAGAGAGGATGAGGAGAGAGGAGCAGGAAAGGAGGAGAGAGGAAGAGGGGAGAAGGAGTAGAGGAGGAGGAGAGAGGAGCAAGAGGGGCGAAAGAGAAAAGAGGAGGAGAGGAGGAGGAGAGCAGGAGAGGTGATGGAGGTAAGAGGAGGAGAGGAGGAGGAGAGCAGGAGAGGTGAAGGAGGTAAGAGGAGGAGAGGAGGAGGAGAGCAGGAGAGGTGAAGGAGGTAAGAGGAGGAGAGGAGGAGGAGAGCAGGAGAGGTGAAGGAGGTAAGAGGAGGCGAGGAGGAGGAGAGCAGGAGAGGTGAGAGAGGAGGTAAAGAGGATGAGGAGAGAGGAGCAGGAGGTAAGAGGAGGCGAGGAGGAGGAGAGCAGGAGAGGTGAAGGAGGTAAGAGGAGGCGAGGAGGAGAGCAGGAGAGGTGAAGGAGGTAAGAGGAGGAGAGGAGGAGGAGAGCAGGAGAGGTGAAGGAGGTAAGAGGAGGAGAGGAGGAGGAGAGCAGGAGAGGTGAAGGAGGTAAGAGGAGGAGAGGAGGAGGAGAGCAGGAGAGGTGAAGGAGGTAAGAGGAGGCGAGGAGGAGGAGAGCAGGAGAGGTGAAGGAGGTAAGAGGAGGAGAGGAGGAGGAGAGCAGGAGAGGTGAAGGAGGTAAGAGGAGGAGAGGAGGAGGAGAGCAGGAGAGGTGAAGGAGGTAAGAGGAGGAGAGGAGGAGGAGAGCAGGAGAGGTGAGGGAGGTAAGAGAGAAGGAGGAGAGGAAGAGAGCAGGAGAGGTGAAGGAGGTAAGAGGATGAGGAGGAGGAGAGCAGGAGAGGTGAAGGAGGTAAGAGGAGGAGAGGAGGAGGAGAGCAGGAGAGGTGAAGGAGTAGAGGAGGAGGAGAGAGGAGCAGGAGAGGCGAAGGAGAAAAGAGGAGGAGAGGAGGAGGAGAGCAGGAGAGGTGAAGGAGGTAAGAAGAGGAGAGGAGGAGGAGAGCAGGAGAGGTGAAGGAGGTAAGAGGAGGAGAGGTGAAGGAGGTAAGAGGAGGCGAGGAGGAGGAGAGCAGGAGAGGTGAAGGAGGTAAGAGGAGGAGAGGAGGAGGAGAGCAGGAGAGGTGAAGGAGGTAAGAGGAGGAGAGGTGAAGGAGGTAAGAGGAGGAGAGGAGGAGGAGAGCAGGAGAGGTGAAGGAGGTAAGAGGAGGAGAGGAGGAGGAGAGCAGGAGAGGTGAAGGAGAAAAGAGGAGGAGAGGAGGAGGAGAGCAGGAGAGGTGAAGGAGGTAAGAGGAGGAGAGGAGGAGGAGAGCAGGAGAGGTGAAGGAGGTAAGAGGAGGAGAGGAGGAGGAGAGGTGAGGGAGGTAAGAGGAGGAGAGCAGGAGAGGTGAAGGAGGTAAGAGGAGGAGAGGAGGAGGAGAGCAGGAGAGGTGAAGGAGGTAAGAGGAGGAGAGGGGAAGGAGGTAAGAGGAGGAGAGGAGGAGGAGAGCAGGAGAGGTGAAGGAGGTAAGAGGAGGAGAGGAGGAGGAGAGCAGGAGAGGTGAAGGAGGTAAGAGGAGGCGAGGGGAAGGGTGGAAGCAGTTCCACCTGGAATGAATAAATCAGAATTTAATCCATTTTAGATTCATATTTATTCATGTGTTTATTTTTTGTGTGTTTTTATTTTGTATTAATTATTATTTTCTCATGTTTTTATGTATTTATTCATAATATTTTTGGCAATAAATAAATGTGTGTGTGATACTACTGAAATCATTTAATTTCAAAATGAATTACATCTGATTTTAATTGTATTTTATCATCACTTTTCTACTTCCTTTTAAATCTTCAAAGATACACAAGGACACACAGAAGTCTCGGGTGCCAAAACCAATTGCGGTGCTGATTTCATTTCTGGTCCCCACAGAAATACACGGAGCATTTCTCATTCTGCACAACACCTGTTTTTTTTTTTTTCTCTCTAAAGGCCAAGGCTGTTAACCTGCGCTCTGCCCTCGCACCACTTTAAGCTTACCACTCAGGAAAAAAACACAGGACAAAATAATGCACATTCTGCTGCTTCGAGGTATTCGTGGTTTCCCATTAAAGAACCACTGCATGAGTTTGAACCAGGAAGGACCATCATGCATCAGTTTGAACGTTTAGCTCCGCCCACAGTCCTTTCTTACCCCCAAAACAGCTCCAGGGTTGTGCTGACTATAAGGGTTAAGGAAACATCGATACTGTACCGTGCAATTCTGGTGTAAAATGATGGTACTGAAATGAGACAAATGTGTAAAAAGCGTTCTCCTGTCGGCCTGCGTGTTACAGCTCAGATCTGTGGCACGGCCCCCCTGCAGAGTCTCACCTATGAATCCATTTCCACAGTAATATTTCATGGAATCCTGTGTCCTCCTGCTGAGCTGCTTCCTGGAATAGCCATAATAACGAATAGCAGTACTAATGTGTGAATGCAAGAGGGGGCCCCGGGTGCTAGGGCCCCTACTGGCTTGATGTATGACTTATTTTACAATTAGATATTGGTACAACTGATTATATTTGAAGGGTTAGTGTGTAGGGATGTTTGCTGGATCCAAAATACACACAAATACACACACTTTCCAAATCCGAGGCATTTCTGATCTGTTTTATATGAAAAGAAACGTGGCTAATGCTAAAAACGCTAAATCCCAAAGTTATGAGTGACCAATGAGCTCCTTTGTCTCATATGCGTCACTGCAGTAAACAAATGTGATTGGACGTCTGTGTTTGAGGCTGGCTGACAGAGAGATGGAAATATTGTATTTGTCTCACTCTTATGTGACAGATAATACTCCCTACAACTGTACAGCAACTCCCCCTTATGTGACAGATAATACTCCCTACAACTGTACAGCAACTCACCCTTATGTCACAGATAATACTCCCTACACCTGTACAGCAACTCCCCCTTATGTGACAGATAATACTCCCTACACCTGTACAGCAACTCCCCCTTATGTGACAGATAATACTCCCTACACCTGTACATCAACTCCCCCTTATGTAACAGATAATACTCCCTACACCTGTACAGCAACTCCCCCTTATGTGACAGATAATACTCCCTACACCTGTACAGCAACTCCCCCTTATGTAACAGATAATACTCCCTACAACTGTACAACTCCCCCTTATGTAACAGATAATACTCCCTACACCTGTACATCAACTCCCCCTTATGTGACAGATAATACTCCCTACACCTGTACAGCAACTCCCCCTTATGCAACAGATAATACTCCCTACACCTGAACAGCAACTCCCCCTTATGTAACAGATAATACTCCCTACAACTGTACAGCAACTCCCCCTTATGTAACAGATAATACTCCCTACAACTGTACAACTCCCCCTTATGTAACAGATAATACTCCCTACACCTGTACAGCAACTCCCCCTTATGTAACAGATAATACTCCCTACAACTGAACAGCAACTCCCCCTTATGTGACAGATAATACTCCCTACACCTGTACAGCAACTCCCCCTTATGTGACAGATAATACTCCCTACAACTGTACAACTCCCCCTTATGTAACAGATAATACTCCCTACACCTGTACAGCAACTCCCCCTTATGTAACAGATAATACTCCCTACACCTGTACAGCAACTCCCCCTTATGTGACAGATAATACTCCCTACACCTGTACATCAACTCCCCCTTATGTAACAGATAATACTCCCTACACCTGTACAGCAACTCCCCCTTATGTGACAGATAATACTCCCTACACCTGTACAGCAACTCCCCCTTATGTAACAGATAATACTCCCTACAACTGTACAACTCCCCCTTATGTAACAGATAATACTCCCTACACCTGTACATCAACTCCCCCTTATGTGACAGATAATACTCCCTACACCTGTACAGCAACTCCCCCTTATGCAACAGATAATACTCCCTACACCTGAACAGCAACTCCCCCTTATGTAACAGATAATACTCCCTACACCTGTACAGCAACTCCCCCTTATGTAACAGATAATACTCCCTACAACTGTACAACTCCCCCTTATGTAACAGATAATACTCCCTACAACTGTACAGCAACTCCCCCTTATGTAACAGATAATACTCCCTACAACTGAACAGCAACTCCCCCTTATGTGACAGATAATACTCCCTACACCTGTACAGCAACTCCCCCTTATGTGACAGATAATACTCCCTACACCTGTACAGCAACTCCCCCTTATGTAACAGATAATACTCCCTACACCTGTACAGCAACTCCCCCTTATGTAACAGATAATACTCCCTACACCTGTACAGCAACTCCCCCTTATGTGACAGATAATACTCCCTACACCTGTACAGCAACTCCCCTTATGCGTCATCATATTCTCCCAACACCTGTACAGCAACTCCCCCTTATGTAACAGATAATACTCCCTACACCTGTACAGCAACTCCCCCTTATGTGACAGATAATACTCCCTACACCTGTACAGCAACTCCCCCTTATGTAACAGATAATACTCCCTACAACTGTACAACTCCCCCTTATGTAACAGATAATACTCCCTACACCTGTACAGCAACTCCCCCTTATGTAACAGATAATACTCCCTACACCTGTACAGCAACTCCCCCTTATGTGACAGATAATAGTCCCTAACTGTCCAAATAATTTCCCTTGTGGATCAATAAAGTGTGTCTAAGTCTAGTGAAGGTGTATGGAGTTTAAAAACACAGTGGTGGACTTCCTGTGTTGCCACATAACATCACAAATTGTTTTTTTGTGTGGGTTTGTGTGTTAAAAAATTGCGAATGAAACAAAACACAGCTCCAGGTCTGTTTTTGATGAGGAAACTACATTATAACAGATCAGAAAATAGCGTAACTGTGCTGGTTGGGGGTTAACTCTGCCTTGTCTCCATGGAGACCGTACGTCTTTGTCAGGAATAATGTGTATTATGGCATTAAACTTATCTCCCCTGTGCTTCTTATCGATATTCAGTGACGTGTGTTTTCTGTTGCTCAAAGATATCCTGAAAAATGTATTTTTACTGAGACTGAGTTTGCCTCACCACAGATGAGATCTATGGAGATTTTTGGGTCTTGTCTCTATGGAGATGTTATTGCTTTGTGTGAAATGTCTTGTAGTATGGCATTAAAAAGATCTAAATACATTCAAATACATGTGTTTTGTGTTGCTCAAACATATCTTGAAACACATGCATTCTTACTGGGTTACTGGGGGTGTAACAATATCCAAGTCTCACAATATGATATCGTCACGGCCTGAGCCTCACCGTACAATATTTATTGCGATATCATGGGAAAGCTCACGATACGGTGGGGAGGCTCACGATATTACAATGTTTTACATGATAACAAGACTCTAAAATGCTTTGACCAGTCATTTGGTGCAGCATTTATTGTCATTAGGGATGGAACGAAATCCAAATCTCTCTGTACCAGATTTTCACCATATACATCTCACCGTACCTGATTTATTGCAATATTTTGTGGTGAATCTGCTCCTTTTGCCTCTAAAAATGCTTCACAGACTTAATCCAAAGAATGAAGATGTAAAAGTGCTTAGAACAGTTATTTCTTCATGTCGTCTGCACTGAAACGAAGCAAAGGATCATGGTCTATGTAGCTCCTTCTGTTTTTTTTTTTAGCTATTTCTGCATCAGGACTGTTCATTTAAGCAAATATTATTGTGAGACCTTTGACCGGACCGTATCACCATATTTATGGCCCCCACCCTCCGCCTGAAAAGTCTCTCCATTCATTCTCACAGGATATTCTGCACTTTGGTTCAGTACGAGTCTCACCGTCTCACTGCTGTTATTTCGTTCTGCTCCTACTTCCAAATACGCCTTCACAGCACACTTCAGACGCCTCATACAAGGAACACTAATTTGTATTCTCTCCATCTCTTTCTCTCTCTCTCTGTCTTCCTGCAGCCCAACCCAACGCTCCCAAAATCCACGAGGGCTGGTGGGCGTACAAGGAAGTGGTCCAGGGCAGCTTTGTTCCAGGTAGGACTTTGATGTTCTGCACGTTTCGTTTTTTTACTCCCTTCTTTTTCCTTCTCTCTCTTTCTGTCTGAAACCTCTCTCTCTCTCTCTTTAGATGATGGTTTATGTGTATTAGCTGTCTCTCGGTCTCTTCCTCTTCTTGATGGTGGTTCTCATATCTCTCTGTTTCTCTCCTCCCTATTCTTGACGACAGTTTGCATTTTAACTCTCTCTCTCTCTCTCGTTCTCTGTCCCTCTTTTCTTGATTGCGGTTCATATATTGCCTCTCTCTTTCGCTCCCTTTCTCTCTTTTCCCACTCTTTGAAAAACCTCATCTAAACGCCACTAAAATGGAGGAAATTACACTTTGTTGCACAAACTTTCTTGTCCTTAATTTTCTGTGTAAGAAAAGCCATCGGGGCACAGGAACTTTTAGAAGAGGAAAATTCGTAGCCAACACTGTGTTCACTGCCTAATTTGACTCCAACATTAGAAAATCTTTTGGTAATTTATGTCTAAATATATCAGACAATTGCCACGTTTACATGTGAGCTTTAATTCCAATTAATAATTTAATTCAGAATAAAAATGAATTCCGCTTTAAAAAGACCATGTAAACACTTAATTCCTAATGAAAAGGATTATTCAGGATTAAACTTCAGTAAGTGTGGGTTTATTCTGATTTTAAAGATGAATGAATTTCTTCCTGGATCATGTAAACGTTTCTTCTTCTTCAAAATAATCCCGGTGGTTGGTGCTCGTCGGCTCGTCCTTCGATCCGGCTCCTCCAGTCGTCTCTTGGGACTTTCCTCCACGTCTCTTTGGATTTGTGAGCGGGATGTGGGAGTGGGCTGAGGTGTGGCAGCCTCAGACTCAGTTTGTCTTCTTCCTCCTTCTCCCACACTCTTCCCTTCTCCTCCTCAGCTCACAGACGGAAAGCCTGAGGAGAGAATTCTCCAGCTGCTGCTTCATTATCATCGTAACAACAGTGGAAAAAGTTTGGATCGTGTTTGTGTCGGTGGCGTAACGACAAACCGAGATGACAAATGTGTGTGTTTTCTTCCCAAAGACAGAAATACGTTAGTGCCGCTGTCCAATCAGAACCCTTCCCCACCCCCAGACGCTGAGCCCAGTTAAATAAAGGATTTAACATGTTTCCGAAACCTCAATTCAGAATTATTATTTCCATGGAAACTCCAAGGAGAATATTTTAATTCCAAACTATTTACTTCAAAACAATTAATTTGGAAGTTAAAAAAACATCATGTAAACGTGGCCAATCACACCACAATGCAAAAGAATATGTCTGAAAATATATGAATAGAGTGTAATTCATTTGCATCATTGTGCACTAGATATAGTTTGACTGCATCTTCTTGTAGAAAAAAGGGGGGTCATGTATTTGTAGACGCCGTGATCACATAATTAAAATGTCCTGGAAATGTCTTGGAGAAAGATTTCAGGCAAAGAATTTGGCCCCTAAATATTCATCAGACTTTAAAGTGCACTCATCCACAGAGCCACTGAGACATTCAGGTCACTACTTCCTCCTGTTACTCT
This sequence comes from Odontamblyopus lacepedii, assembly GCA_034769755.1. Taxonomy (NCBI): domain Eukaryota; kingdom Metazoa; phylum Chordata; class Actinopteri; order Gobiiformes; family Gobiidae; genus Odontamblyopus; species Odontamblyopus lacepedii. The sequence goes on from CM068360.1 coordinate 2,708,522, forward strand.
GGTGTTTAAGTGAAAAGAAGTTTGTGACGTCACCCACAATGTTCAGCTCGAGTCAAATGAAGCTCATTGAGGTTTGCAGTTATAGCTGCTAACTGGAAGACACGTTCCCTATTTGGAATTTCAAACTCATGTTTCAGAGAAACCAAAGAGCCTCTTCCCGTCTGCACCGTTGCTTTAGCAGAGGGCGGGCGCTTAGCAACGCTGTCAATCAAATCTGTTGCTAGCGGGAGCGACCACGGTCATAAGGTTCATATAAACACCAGGAGCATGTAGAGCGAGTTATATGAACATGTTAAGACCAAAATGAGCAGCCTGACAGCAGCAGTTACAGAGAGACTTTTCAATATAAAGTGAAGTGAGGCCAGAGTCGGTGGAGCCAAATAGTCCTTGCTCATGCTCACTTTGTGTCAGCTTTATCAAGATGGATCTCACGTAAACGGATTTTGATGCTTTTTATCTGAGATGTGGAAATAATCTATTGAACAGCCCAAGATAGTGGGTAATGCTAATGCTAGCAACTTTAATGCAGTAAATGTACAGAATTAGTATTAAGCCAATTAAAACCAAAACAGCTAAACAGCATGAGTGTGAAAAGAAGTATTACCGCACAAAGATGGAGAGGGTGAAATGCATGAATATTCAAATAACTATTAAAAACAGAAGCGGTGAGGGGAAGGTGAAGAGGAGCCACATTCAGTGGGTTCAGGTTGACAGGTCTGATTTGAACCATGTTTTGAGTTGTGTTTTGAAAATGGGAAGAGCCCGTCTCGCTGATGTTTCCAGAGACGGTTCCACTCCTGACGCTCCAACATGTCTGGAGACGGCTTCAAACAACTGCAGTGCGGATCTGTTTTTTCTTTTCAGTCATGTCCAAATATGGTCACATTTTTTCTGTACATGTTTTTCTAAACTACAGGAGTTTCAATCAGACATCTCTAAGTATAAGATTTTTCCCATTCACCTGCAGTGTCGCGCATGAATTATAAATGCTATTGACAAAACTCTCTCCAAACCCACACTTCAAATCAAATCTGTTTCACACTGCTGTGATGTTGCAGGACACAGATGAGGGATCAGGGGTCAGAGCTGCTGACCCTCCTTGACCAGTCCTCCTGTCAAACTGACCAGTCCTCCTGTCAAACTGACCAGTCCTCCTGTCAAACTGCACTGAGACCTTTGGCTGAGACACACAGGCTACTGAGACGCACAGTGGAAATGTTTGCAACAGTTTGCTGCAGCAAACCTTGACTTTCCCTCAGGATTAACCCACTAGAGTTTCTGGACAGTGGTTTAGTCATAATTGTGGGTAAACAGTGCGTTAAACAGCATTTGTTCTGAAGTGTGGAACTTTCTGTGTCTATGGAATCATGCAGCTGATGTACCTCCTCCAGAAAGATCCATACTGTAGCTTTAACTTAAAGATCTGACCTGTCGCTGTCCACTGTAGCTGACCACCCTTTGAATACACTGTGGTCTGTACTGACCCCTAGTGACTATGGCCTATCCTGTATAGGGAATAGTGGGATCATTCGGACAGTCTCTCTCTCTCTCTCCCTCTCTCACTTTCTCTCTCCCTTCTTTATTGTGGTGGGTGCAATACCTCTCTCTCTCTCTATATCTCTTTTCTTAAACACATTTTGCACATTAACACTCTTTCTGTATAGAGGGAACTATTGGATTTCCTCTCTCTGTGCAATCAGTGCTGATATACAGTATTACCTGTCTCTCTCTCTCTTTCTCTCCCTCTCTTTTCATGATCTCTGTTTGCATATTTCTTCTCTCTTTCACTCTCTCTCTCTCTCTCTTTCAATTCTTGATCATGATACATGTTTTACCTCTCTCTTTGTCTGTCTCTTCTTGATCGTGATTCACACACATTACCTGACTCTCTCTCTCTTTCTCACCCCCCATCTCTCCCTCCTTCCCCCCTCTCTCACCCACCCCCAACTCCCCCTCCTCCCCCCCCCTCTCTCACACCTCTCTCACCTCTCTCACAAACATGTCGGAGCAGCACCTTGCCGAAGGCGCTCTCTGATTTCCTTCGCAACAATTGACATTTGCCACTTGTGTTTTTTGACTGACGCCTCCTCTCTCCTCTCCTCCACGTCGCTCTATCCATCCAATTATTTTCTGCTGAACCAAGTCTTTCCTCTGTAAGTGCCTCCAGAAATATGTGTATGTGTGTGTGTGTGTGAGAGGTTGGACGCAGAAGTGTTACGGGGCCAAATATCACTTTAATGAAAGAACAATTAGGAGAATTCAAATAGAAGGTGAAGAGCAGAAGAGAAAGAGAAAGGTGAAAATGGACTGGGATGGGAGGAGGAGACTGTCGGGCAGATAAGAAGTTACGCAAGTTGGTTTAATTGAATCTCAACTTTTAATGATGGTGAATGTTTAAGTAGGCTGAGCAGCTGCAAGGTTCTTAAGGCTATTACGGGGCGTTCTCTGGGTGATACGAGCGCTCGTTATGGGAGAGGGGAGTGGAGAGGTGGGCCTCCAGAAAGATATGTCTTTTTAAAACAATTTGTGAGATTAATATAGGTTGTGATAGTTTTACAAAGGTGAACAGTTCATTTGAGAACTTTATTACAATTGTACTCGGGTGTAGATTTGAAGTGTTGATGTCGTTATTGGCAAATGTTTGTTTGGGCTCGAGCATCAGCGTGAAATTACTCAGCATTATTGTCTCAAAAATAAATACGTAAATAATGCATTCTTCTTTTGCAGACACTCATAGTCACCTCACTCATTTTTCATTCATTCCACACTCAGTGCCGGTAAGATTCTACTGTAGCCACAGCTGCCCCGGGACAGACTGTGAGGCTGCCAATCTGCACCATCACCACCATGATGTAAATAACACATTTTGAAGCTTGTTATAGAAATATAATATAAAGATAAATTATAATTTTGAAACTACTTTATGCCAAGAACAATAATGCAAAATAATCCTAAATAAACAGCTTCATTACATGGCCTGAGATGCAACAAATAATACAATAATTAGCCACAGAAATTACTTTTTCAACTCTCTGCACCTCGAATCTTATGTTATAACAAAAATACCCCAAACCTCCCGCTTTTATTGAAATTGACACGATATATTTTAAGTCCAAAAAATATATTATGTAATTATATAATATTCCAGCTTTCATATATTGGAAAGGTGCATTGTGTAATATTTCTGGTGGAGGGTCCATCACCTGCTTGTTTCTATGGAGATGTGATTGCTGTGCCTGGAATGATCCAGAGTACGACACTAAACAGCTCTGCCTTTCATGCATTGAGTTACAGGTGGTTTTATAGCTTAAAAATACCTCGAAAAACATTCTGACGGTAAGCGGGGTGGCCCCTCCACAGATCTGACCTGTAACTTGGTCTGGTTTGGTCTCAATGGAGGTAGAAAGGTTTAAGGTCATACTGTGAAACATTCCAGTCACGGCAATCACATCTGCAGGGGGAAAAGCACCAGAAGTTACACAGTGCACTTGAATGATAAGTTAATATGGTAATGATCATGCCGGGCCTAGTGACATGTCGTGTGTGATTTTCCCAGCGGTCTCCCATCCAAGTACCATCCGGACCCAGCCCTGCTTTGATTCTGAGATCTGACCATATCGGGCTTTGACATGGAGGTTTGGACACAGTAATAAATAAATCAACCCATGAGGTGCAGATGTGGGAATCAGTGATGTGTGATACCAGTGATTTTAGTTTCGATCCCACTCTGATACTGTGAGTTTTGTCTTCGAATGAACTCTACTGTCAAGAGTCATTACCTTCTCTCCAGGCTTCACCTGATCAAATGTGCAGATAAACTAAAGATTGAACATCAATATTTTCTTTCAAGAGAATCAATACTTTTTGATACCTCAGTCAGTATTGTTATTTTGGTATTTTCACTCATCGTTAGTGGAAACAGTGAGAGATGTGGTAGAGCGGTTGACGTATTACGAGGTGATTGGCAGTTTGAATTTAACTCGAGATACTTCATAGCATTGTTGTGTCCTTGGGCAAGACACTCCACCCACCTGCATGTGTGATTGTGTATTATGTGATTGATGGTTTTCCTTACTCCACCCTGAAACTCTGTACTTTTTTTTTTTTTTTTTTTTTGAGAATTTCTTAAAAAATATTTTCTGGGAACAGTGGTGTAGTCTGTTAAGTGTTTATCCACCAACCACAGGGTGCCCAGTTCAAACCCTGCACCTACTCTCTTCACACTTTTTGCTTGGTCCACTCACAAAATATGTATCTGGGTGCTACGGGGAAGGAAATAATTTTTAGAACAGTCTGTGTGGAATTTTCTCTCAATTTGGTGTGGTTAAATTGAGTATTGAGAACTCATCTTTGCCTGATGAGCTGCGGCTGCCAAAACGCACACCCACACTTTGGTATTCTCACTTCTTCTAAAACTGTACCAAGTGTGAAGCTAGCAGGGCCCATTCAGCTGAGGAGCCCAATGCACAAACACATGTTAGGGACCTTATTTAACTACCGTATTTTCCGGACTATAGAGGCACCGGTATATAAGCCGCATCCACTCAATTTTTTTTTTTTAAATTAAGAAAAAAGTTATACAAGCCACAACCGGGCTATAAGCCGCTGATATCTATGTTGAAAAATGAGATATTTACTGCATATACAGAACGATTTTGTTCTGTAAATGTACATTTATGTACCTGAACAGATTCTTTCCGAACAGTGCCTTTGAACACAGCAGCAACTGTGCTGATTAAAACGAGGTCAAAACATAAAAGAACCGGTAATTGACCTTCATTTCTCCTGTGCAGTGAAAACACAAGTCACTTTAATCATCGCCGCTGAAATTGACGCCGAGCTTATGTGCCGCAGCACGGTACACGTCTGCGGGACACAATTTTCAGTCCCACTCCCGCCCGCTCCCACAGTCTTCAGTACCGCCCGCGCCCCTGGAAGCTTTCAGAATGTTCTTTCAGAATGTTCTTATTATACATCCATGGTCCTGCGCCGCACTGTTTTGTGTTGGTCCCGCGGGTGCAGGGCTCTACAGCGGTTTCCTCCCTGGAGCAAGATCGATGCCTTCAGCTTAAAACTTGCATCATACAAACTCCTTCGTGCTTTTCATGATGAAGGGGCGAGGATTTGAAAATAATTACCAGTTAGTAATTTGTCGTGCGTGTTATATCTGCTAAATAAAAAGTACCGTATTCTTCTTGTATTAATTTTCCGTCTATCTTGTTTTTGAAATTCCAGTTAGAGCGCCCCTAGTGGTGGAAGAAAAATCCACATTAGCCGCTCCTTTGTAAAAGCCGCATGGTTCAAAGCCTGGGAAAAAAGTCGCGGCTTATAGTCCGGAAAATACGGTAACTCTAATAATGACTTTAATATTAAATCTACAAACATCTCACACCATATTATATTAGAATCACACACACACACACACACACACACACACACACACACACACACACACACACACACACTGGATATGACTGTATACACTATGTAACCATTAAAGACGGAGTATAAGATTCTACGGGATATTAAGTACAAACACGTGACATATAGAGATGATGTGACTGTTGTGGGCGAGTCTTGGATGGGCTCGCACTGCTAACCATAAGGAGAGTTTGAATAGGGCCTAGGAGAGATCACTAGATTACTCAAACATGCATGGATGTTATCTACTGTATGTTGACATATTTTTGATGACGGATGATGTGATTTGACATGTTAGAAAGCTAAAAAATTAAGTACATTTTGCAGTATACTTCCTCTTTAAGGCAAGAGGCAGACTGTAGGTGAAGAGAAAACAAAAGAGACGTCAGTTTGAATTATCTGTTGTTCATTTACGCAAATGTAAACTTGTTTATTGTTTATCATCCATCGTCCCTGAAGGGCACTTTCAGTGTCCTGGCTCACACCAGACTGATATGTAGCTTGTAGCTGGATTATATATATATATATATATATATATATATATATATATATATATATATATATATATATATATATATATATATATATATATATATATATATATATATATATATATATATATATATATATATATATATAATCCATCTTTAGATTTGTGCATATTTCAAATATGTTAAAAAGTTTAAAGAAAGCTCCAAAGCAGCAATTTTGTGAAAGTGCCCCATTATATGTGTACAAATTGAATTCTAATTCTAAAAAGAATTGTAAGAACATGAACAGTGGTTTTCTTGCTTCATTTAATGGACATATTAGATTTTGGACCTTTTCTCCAGATGAAGTCTGATATGACTGAAAAAAAAAAAGCATTTTGCCTGGAGTTAAAAAGATTTCCTTCTGCGCGATCCATCAAAATCTTGTAACAAGATGAAATAGTTTGGTGGTGCCAGCGTATGTTCGATCACAGTTTTTACTGCTCAAAATGCCTTCAGAGATCAGATGCTAATCAATACTAACATTAGTATTGACACTAGATCCTCATTTGAGCAGGTTTCAATACTAAAAACGTCCCATTTACAGGACAGAACTGTACCTTTTCTGAATGTCTTTAGGATGATCTGGAGCTGTATCAGTACAAGTATAAGAGCACAGAGACTAGTATAGGCCCATGGACCCTTCCTGCACCACTGAGGGAGAACATATAAGGACACATGGGAATAGAAAAGAAAGTTCTACCATTTAATGCTGAAAATCACATTCTATTGTACAAATGCAGTGTTTTATTATCATTGTGGAACCTCTATGATCAATTCTCAATCAAGTCTGACATTTCAGTATCATAACAGAAGCCACAACATCACCATGGAGACCAGCTAATTTAATTACTATGTGTACGCCTCCTCTGACGACCACCTCGTCTATGGCCCAGTTTCCAGTCTGAGGTCTGAGCAGCTGCAGGGACACTTATCCAGATTCACGACGCTCCTGAGGCCACGCCGAGAATTCCCAAACGCATTTAAAGTGGCATTTCATAGACAGCCATAAAAACGAATGGAAACAAAGCTCTGTTTAACAACATGGAGAGGAATACTGTAATACTGATGCGGCGTAATATTGTCTGTGGGAGCTCGTACGCAAGGTAAATGATGCTTTAGTAGCTTAATAATGGCAGGCAAGAGGCTTTAAAAATCTTATGTTAGTATATAACCATAAAGTCTATTGGAATGGGAGAGTTGTGTTGTGTTGTGCGCGCATCACAAATCAGATCTAAATACGCACTGATTGTGAAATTACAGCAGCACAATGCGACGGGATTAGCCTCCATCTGTTACAATCCTCAGACGTGTCAGGGAAACGGCGCTCGCTCTTCTGTTCTATTCTTAAAGCGGTTCTTTGTTGTTAGTGTTGTTTGTCGGGCGTTTCTGAGGGAAATGTGCGTGAGAATGTGTTTCGGGTGCGCAGGCGGTGGATGAGGACCGCGAGGAACCAGTGTCCACACTGGTTGAAAATTAGAGAGCAGATGAAAGATTTGTTTTATTTATTTTGAAATTGATAGCGATGTTATGTGACAGAATGCATCAAATAAATGCACTAAAAAGAACTCAAAAATATCAACAATTATATTAAATTACATATTAATATTAAAGTCCCACTGTGTAACGTTTTATCCCAAAAACAAATGTGTTATTTTATGTATGTATTATTATACTTAGTGTATTTTTTTATTGCACTGGAAAACCTAGAACACCTTATTGTGAGCGGGCTCGCATCTTCACAAACCTGACTTGACCCTTTGGCCATCGTATTCCACAGTATGACATAAAACGTATCTATCGCCATGGTGACTGTTGGTTTGTGGCACCTCCACAAAGTTATACAGTGTTGCTTTAACTGACCAGAAATGAAACTGTGCTCACATTTATTTAGATTTATTTTTGACTGACCTGAGTGAAAATAAATAAATAAATAAAAATAATAAATTGTATTAAAAATGGAAAGACACAGTAATGCTGATATGTCAACTTATTTCCTAACAAATAGTAAGAGAACTGTTAGAGAAATATTAACCTACAGGCAACTTTTAAAATTTCTAAACAGAATTCATATTCATTTTTTTTTTTTGCATTTTTTTTGAAGAATTTCATAGCTATTTCCAGCAGCAACAATATGCAATCTGTGTAAAGCTCATTTTACCAAACTGTAACCAAATTTCCAATGACTTGCATCATAAAATGTATTCTTTACCGTTGTAATTTTTAAATGTGCTTTTCTTTGTGAGTGATGGAGGAGTTATTACAGTCTATTCAATTCAATTTTATTTCTATAGATAGATAGATAGATAGATAAATACTTTATTAATCTCCCACAGGAGAAATTCGAGTGTCCGGCAGCACACACAATCATTCAACTAATCACATACATAAATAGGTAATGCTAAAAATAGATAAAAGTTAAATAAAACAAATAAATAAAAGTGACTAGCAATAGCAATAATAAAGTGCACAGATTTAGTTCAGTTCATTGATCCATTGAACAGCCTAATTGCTGAAGGAACAAACGACCTCTTAAAGCGTTCAGTTCTGCAGCGCAGTGAGAGGAGCCGGTCGCTACGATTACTCCTCTGAGCTGCCACTGTGTCATAGAGAGGATGTTTGGAGCTACTCAGGATGCCCTGGATTAGGGCCTTCATCCTTCTCTCCAACATAGCACCCACAGAGTCCACCTTCCTTCCCAGCACAGACACACATTTCTTGATCAGCTTGTCCAGCCGGTTCCTGTCCCTTGTGGTCATACTGCCACCCCAACAGACAACCGCAAAGAAAACAGCACTTGCTACGACAGACTGATAAAAGATGTACAACATTTCACTGCTCACATTAAAAGCTCTGAGCTTTCTCAGGAAGAACAGCCTGCTCTGACCTCTCTTGTACAGAGCCTGTGTCTGCACTGACCAGTTCAGTTTATGATTGAGGTGCACACTCAGTATATATATACTCTATAAGCTCCCCATTGATATTGACAGGTTGATGAACGAGCTTCCTGCCAAAGTCAGTGATCATCTCCTTGGTCTTTGATGTATTCAGAATAAGACCATTGTCCTTGCTCCAGGGGGTGAATCTGGCAATCAGCTCCCTGTACTTGCCCTCATCCCCTCCCTTCACACGATAGCGGTGTCGTCCGAGTACTTCTGGACGTGGCACGTTTCAGATCTATACGCAAAGTCCGCAGTGCACAGAGTGATGAGAAAGGGCGACAGCACAGTCCCCTGTGGTGCCCCAGTGTTGCTCACCAAAGACTCTGAGGCACACTTCCCCAGCTGAACGTACTGTGACCTCTGAGTCAGGTAGTTATAGATCCAGGTGACACAAGAAGGATCCACCCCCATCTTCCCCAGCTTCCCCCTCAGTAACTGAGGCTGGATGGTGTTAAAGGCACTTGTAAAATCAAAGAACATCAGCCTCACATAACCGCCTGTACCATCCAGGAAGGACAGAGACCGGTGGAGTATATACAGGACAGCATCATCTACCCCCATGCTTTCCCTATATGCAAACTGCAAGGGGTCCAACGCCTGCTCCACCTGAGGTTTGAGTAGTCGGACGAGTAGTCTCTCAAAAGTCTTCATTATAACAGATGTGAGGGCCACTGGTCTGTAGTCCTTTATCCCTACAGGCCTTGCCACCTTGGGCACCGGAACAAGGCACGCGATTATTCATTATCTGACTTCACTGTAAAATGAGAAAAATGCAAAATAAAAAGCTCAAAATTAACCTGGGATTATTGGTCAATGGTTAGAGTGCACTTCTACCAGGCCGAAGGTGGAGGTGGTTTGACCATACTTCATACAGTTTATATTGTTATAGTCTCTTTCAATCCATCAATCCTTTAATCAATCAAAATCACTTTATTGGACAGTCTGAGCACATTGAGGAGTTAAATACAAGATAATACAAGTTAAATACTGAGTGCAGCTCAACAGGGAGAGTCATCAGATCCAGACAACACGACAGAAAGTCTCTTCTAAGCCTCTCTGTTGTTTCAGTCAGTGATGAGATGGGACGTTCCCTCTGGAACGTCTTCTGCCAGATTTGGTGTAAAAAGTCTGTTGTACTGGTGTAAATAGTTTCCAGCATTTCAGAACTACCCGGTTAGCATATCTAACTCCATGCAGGGTACAAGAAAAACAAACTGCTCAAATCACACAATCCAGTAGTCTTTAATTTTTGTCCTTGAACTGCACAAGCTGTATTTCTTAGGATGCTTTCACACTGACAGCAATTGGTGTGCACCAAACTGATGGACCACTCAGAATAAAATATAAAGAACCAAATTGGGTTCGTGCTTCTGTCCCGATGCTTTGCACCACTGCAGAACCAGCTGTGGCCCTCCAGCACGGAGAACCGGAGCAGCCGGCCCAGACCGGTGGTCCACAGCACATTCTCGCTTTTGCTGCACCAATCCAGTGCACTGCGTACTGGTCCTGCTCATCCCCGTCTGGAACCAGCACATAGAGGACCGAGTCTCTGGACCAATCTGACCAAGGTGCATGAAGGATGACATGAGACCAGGATCCAGATCCCCAGGCCCGTCCTGAGGGGCCCCAGGCCTGTCCTGAGGGGCCCCAGGCCCGATCTGAAGGGCCCCAGGCCCGTCCTGAGGGGCCCCAGGCCCGTCCTGAAGGGCCCCAGGCCCGTTCTGAGGGGCCCCAGGCCTGTCCTGAGGGGCTGTGCTCTACGGCGAATGCTCACAAGTCTTTATCGCTGTTAACTGAACTCAGAGCTTGTGTATAAAGTTCTAGGAACAGAGGTATGGGGAACGTCGGGCTGACCCCAAAATGGGCGCTTATTTCTACTCGATGATAAACATTGATGAAACATCAATCAGACCAATTTTGGTTGGTTTTCCGGTGTGAAAGTGGACCACACTGGAGTCTATAGACTACACAATAACAATTTTATTGCCTGGTGTGGACCAAATAATCGAACAAGCGGTGTGAAAGTGCCCTTAGTTGGTCAAAATCCCCAAATATTAAGTTGAAATTTTAAGATAAAAATTCTGAACATTACAAAGTGCTCTGCGCACCAGCCTGTCAGCCACAAGAGAAATTGCCCACCACCGTGGCAACCACAGAATACCTTGGATAATCTGAAGCCTATTCTATTATATGGATTATTTTATTATCTGGTAGAACTAAAAATGCACTCAAATCACTATTTTTTTATTTTGTTAGTTCGTTTCCCAGTGTTATAACTGTGTTCCTGTTCCTCCCACAGACTCATATGGAGGAGTCCAAAAGTGAGCTAGTGCCATCAAAGGGCTATTTTTTTGACGCTGACCTTTCCACCATGGCTACCCTCAATTATCTTTAAATTAGCCAAAGGTCAGCGGTGACGGTGCGCTGCATCACGTGACCTTTGCTCCGGGATCTGCGTTCGACTGAGATGAGGCTGTGGGTGAAACAACGCCATATTTGCAATGTGGTATACTGCATTTGGCAAACTTATTGTGAAGTGTTGATTATGATTATATATGTTTAAAAAGTAGAATTCTGCACATTATTAACACGTCTAGGAGTTCTCAAAGTGCGGGACCTGTCTTAAAAATCTGAAAAAGGACTTTATTGATCTACAAGGAACTTTGACTCAGTAGCTCACACATCACATTATATTACAATAAGAGTATAAAATATGTACAACTTCTAAATAAGTAGGAATAAAAATATCAGGAACTAGTGTCAAATAAGACATAATTATATAAATGTATGTGTATAAATAAGTAAAAAGTCATATAAACACACTATATGACAGTTTGTAGTGGTCCAAAGTAGAGGTGTGCATAGGGATCAAGAAATCTCATGGGAACGGGCGGTTTCAATTTACCTGCGGGAGGGAATGGGCGGCTAAAAGAAACACCACGGGAGAGTGTGGGATAGGTGAGCCCAGGATGACTCAGTCGACCAACGAAGTCGAGAAGAGCATCAAACAAGTGTTATACAGCATAAAAAACAAACAAGGCAAGTCTGACATCTGGAGCCACTTCTCTGATGTTTGTGACAGCGATGGAAAGGAGCTGGACTTCGTTACTTGTGACTAAACTGTACATGTGCAAACATAATTCTCAGAGTTTTGCGGGTTGCAGGTGGGAGGGGGCATAGACGTCGCAGGTGTGGGCAGTAATGGTCAGAAATTCAGCAGGAACGGGCGGAAGTGGGATGAAAAAAACAGTCCCAAATAGTTCCTAGTCCAAAGTTCTTCCTCACTTTCCTCAAGCATTCTGAGCATTCTAACTATTCACCACAATGAGTTTATGAGTGCTTTTCCCGACTCGCAAAGACCATAGCAGAATTTGTGACTGTAAAGCTAACAACTAGCATGCTAACATGCACTTCCTGATTATTAGACAATAAAGCTTCTAAGATGCAGATACGAATACAGTTGGAGTGGGACGAGACACACTTTTCACAAGATGAACCAGACCACAATAAGAAGACAAGACCAGATTTTGGCAGAATTTGCAGTTTATTTCACAATTTTCAACAATGTTTTGTATGTATTTTATCCCTTAGTGGTCATTGTAGTACTGCTTTATGGAACTACAGCTTCTGAAATTGTAAAACTCACCAGCTCCTAACGTTTTTATTTATTTATTTTTTTTTTTTTTATCCAAGCCAAAGATAAATTCAGGGGAAAGAATTGCACATCATTTGTCCCATCCCGACTGTACAGAGAATCATGGAATATATCAGGTCGAGGGATTTTAACCATCCATCCATCCATCCATCTTCTTCCGCTTATCCGGGGCCGGGTCGCGGGGGCAGCAGTCTAAGCAGGGGCTCCCAAGCTTCCTGCTCCCCAGCCACTTCCTCCAGCTCCTCAGGTCGAGGGATTTTAACATTTGAGAGAAAACTGAAATATATGAATCTGTACACTGATACAAGCACCCCATTAAAAACATGTTTGTAGAGGTCGAATCTACAGCAACAACGATATATTTTTCTCTACAAATGCAGTATGTATATTATTCTTCTATTGTCTAAATAATTGCAGCCTTTGTGATTTAATAATAGTGCAACTGGAATTTCAATTTGACTGTGATGCATTGGACTTTAGCAGCCTGAGCATTGATCTGGCTTCATCACAGAAACTGATCCACTGACTTCTTGTTCAAAAGTGCAGAAAGGCCTCTTCATAGGAGCGTCACATTTTCTGTTCCATTTTTTAATTGTTCCAAAAAAAAAAAAAGTTTGAAGATTTAAAATAGAACTAAGTACAGAGCTGTGGGCGGGGATAGGTGGTCGAGGAAAGCAGAACTTTACTGAATATTGGATTACTCTAAAGCCTTGTGTGGTTTTATATCTCAAATATCCATGCGTGTTTGAGTAATATAGCGATCTCTCTCAGGTCCCGATCGAACCTTCCTTAATTCTTCGTGAATATACAACAGCCCGATACAAAACAATGCACTACAACTTCACAAACCTGACGCGATGTGCAGTAGTTTTATGAGCTGTTTGTGTTGCTCTGCACGGGGGAGTGAAACAAAACTGAAACTAATTACAAGTTTTAATATGCTGTTTTTTTTGGTGAATAAAGCATTTTCAAAACGATAAAAGGAAACATGGTGGACTTATGTTTTGTTAGCAGTTAATATAAAAAATTAGAAGTGTAATGCCCCCTCTTTTAAAGTGTAATGCCCCCTCTTTTAAAGTGTAATGCCCCCTCCTTTAAAGTGTAATGCCCCCTCTTTTAAAGTGTAATGCCCCCTCTTTTAAAGTGTAATGCCCCCTCTTTTACCTTATTCCAAAACTTTATACTTATAGGTTAAAGTGCATAGGGCAGGTTTGAATATTATTTGTACAAAAACACAATTAAGATCATTATATTTCAGATTTTACTATTTATTTATTTATTTATTTATTTTTTACCAGATTTTTATTTATTTTAATTTTTTTTTTCCAGTTTTTACTTCCTGGTTGAAAATCATGGCATCACATTAGCGAATTCCATATGTACACAGATATTAATATGATGAATAAACATGTAAGAAAACACTTATTTTGTTGAAATGATGGTTAAAATACTGGACACAATGTTTCTCGTGCTCGACTCAAGTAAAATCTTAATTTGAGTTTTCACAAAGTAACACTTACTTCCTGTAATTTTCAACATATTTTTCACCTTTTCTCCACAAACTGCTTCTTGGTTGGTGTAAAACTATAATTTATATTTACAATAGAATCATCAGAACCTGTTATACAATACATAATCCTGAGAACCTGTTATATAAAACATCCTCAAAACACAATTTCACCAGTGACCGCAGACCGTCCCTTTGGAGCTCTCACACCAACTGATTCTAACCCAAGAGAAAGTACCAGTCTAAGAAGTGTCAGCTCCATCTGTCTAATACACTACACACACATACACACACACACACACGCACACATACACACACGCACACATACACACACGCACACATACACACACACACACACACACACACTATACACACACGCACACACACACCATTTATGTCCAAGTCTTACTCAAATAGTCCCTTCCTCATTCGTGCCTGACCTTGCAGCCACCAACTGAAACTCAATTTGTGTCAAAATCACAAAACAAAAGAGTGAATCTTTTATATGTGAGTGTAGCTCTGATAGAATGAAAATGTGTTCATGTTGGACCAAAGCAGGTTTGCGCTTTATGTTGTGTGGGTCAGTTGGGTCAGAAGAGAAGAAGACCGCTTAAATATACACTAGTATCATGTATGCAGGGTTCAAGGAAGGGTTAAGGAAGTTTTCTTTAGAAGCAGTTGGGGTCAAATGATGATATGAGAAATATTCCTAACACAATGACTAATGAATACACTGATAATCTGCCAAAGGGCCCCTCCTCTGTGTTCTGCAGCATCACAACACTGTCCAGGGGGCACCAGCTGAACACAACAGAAAAGGCCTCGTTCTTCCTCTGCTCTGGAGTTTTGGTTGGTGATGAAATGGGACATTTCCTTAAAGAATTTCTTCTGGAAGGTTTTCTGGTTTTCTTATGGGGAAAAACCCTATAGCTTCTCAAACGTCCATAGCTAGCTCCTTAGTTAGCCTATTTCACAAAAGTCATTATTGTGCATGTTAGCATGTTAGCTGTTGCTAGATTTACTGTGGCAGCTAAAACTTGGAAAGTGCAAGTGAATAATTCTAATCTCTGAATGTAAGTGAGGAATACAGTGAGGAATAACACTGGGCCACTGCAAACTGTTTGAAACGAACTAGTTCTGTTTTTCACCATTTTAAGACAGTGAAATCAGATAGAGCTCTTTTAATAATCACACTGGATATTAAAATTATAGCAAAACCACAACAAATACTTAAAAGTGAAACAAGATGACATTTTATAGTTCCAAACATAATTAAGACATTATTCATTGATTAAAAAAAAAAAAAAAAATCACATAATTTCAGGCTTAGGTTAATACTCTGGATGATTGTCAAAAAATCAACAGAACAATGAAGTAATTTGGCTTGAACAAGTGAATACTTCAGTCGACCAGTAGAAAAATAAAAATGATCTGTAACTGTTTTCATCTTAAAACAATATGGTGCTTTATAAAGAAAAAAAAAAAGTGATCTACCTGTGTCATGGATAAACACTAAATACTGATATTTTGCATCACGCTTCGGGGTGTTCTGCATGTCGCCCTCATGGTGGAAGGTTTAGGAGTTACCATGGTGACACAACGTGCACATTGGGAAGCACTGTCAGAAAGGTTTAAAATTGTCTGAATTGTGTCATGTTTAGGAGTTTGAGCTGAGAGTGACTAAATGAAAAACAAAAAACAAAAAAAAAACAACTGTTGGCCAGAGCCATTTGAGAGGGACGTGTTTAACAGCATAGATCAGCTCACCTGTTGTTGCTGCAGCTAAGGCAGCTCGTTCTGCTCAGATTGTGACACTGTCCAAGAGGGCAGCTGAGGACCTGGCCATGGACATTTGAGATACTTTTCACACCATATGTAAGAGCAAATGTAGCAGAAGCCCTTCCAGAGGAAATACTCCATGGATCATGGATCATTTAATCACCGACCGAAACACCAGAGCGGAGTGAGAACGAGGCTTTTCACCTGGCGCCCCCTGGAGGCTGCTGTGATGCTGCAGGACACAGAGGAGGGAGGGACACTTTTGGCTCTTCCACATGATCTGACCATCCCTGACCTCCTGAGACCTTTGAGAGACACAAAGGCCATTGACAAACACCGTGGAAATGTTATTGGAGCAAAACTTGTCTACATCTTCACACCTCAAAATGCTCTGTTCCACCTTGTGATGTCATGATGTCATTAACATTTTACTTTTAGTTCAGTAGAGATTGGCATTTCCAGAGCTGTAATTATCCCAATGATTCGAGTGAAAGGTGTTTGGAGTTCAAAAACACAATGGAGCACGTCCTGTATTACCACAGAATGTTTTCTATTTGAGAGAAAAACCTAAATGTGCAGGGTTTGTGTTAAACGTGTGAATGAAAGAAAACACAACTCCAGGTGTGTTTGTGAGGAGGACACTACATCAGAACATAGATCAGAAGATCTTGTCAGATGAGCTCCTTATACCTGTGCTTTTAATAGCTTGAGTTTCACCCAGAGAAAACTCACTCTAAATTCTCCAGCAGTGCAGTACTTTTTATGAGCACACTGCTATTCTAGGACTGGAGCAGAACTCTCCCTGAACAGCCCACAATAGACTGACTGTATTGGTTGAGGATTTAAATGTTGAAATGTGGACTTAACTCTGAGAGAGTGAAAAGGATTGGGGCTGAGTGTTGGCGGTAATTCTATTAGCCTTTGTTAAACATGCGTAATGGGGATCGTTTTGGGGCTTTACATAACTCCCAACAATTAGGATTGAGAGAGGCAGATATGGGTGTTTGGTAATGATGATGTCCTTGGTTTTGAACAGTACATACATAACACTTTCACATAGGCTTATTCAAAATGGCTGACCAAGCCTCAGATCAGATGGAAATGGAGTGACCTTATTATAAAGCTCCTTTCATTTCAATCAGTACACTGACTTTCACAAGGACATGCAGCTGAACCTACAGAATAGCGAAAATAAAACTACTTCAAAATATGATACGTTTAAAATGACCATAGGAAGCATTATTTTGCCTTTGGTGACACTTGAACCCTCCTTTTGGTCACCTTAGTATTTTATATCATGTACTTTTGGGTTTCTAGTCCATGACAGTCTTAGGGGAATGTTTACTCACACCATAGACTGTATAAAAGAAGTGGACTAAGTGAGCGTGACGTCACCCATAGCGTTTAGCGTCGCTCAAATGAGGCTCGCGATGCCACGGCTACAGGGGCAAATTTGGAGCCAGCCTTTAGGTTATGAACAGGGATTTTTTTGGCGAACAAAAGTCAATGGGAAAAAGGGAGAGAAGGAGCCGGAAGAGCCTCCTGGAGCACTTCCTGTTTGGCACGCGGCGGCTAACGGGATAGCTAGGTCCACTCGTATATACGGCCTATGACCCACACACTGTGTTCAGTTTCAGTCGTAGCGCTTTTGTGGATTCATGCCTGGTGTTTTGGTTTGGTTTTTTGCTGTATGTTGGCCTTAAAGCTGCCATCTCTAATTAGCTTTGTATTTTCTTTTAGTCAGGCAGCCTCATGGTGACCACAGACTGTATGAACAGGTGGACTAAGTGTGTGTAACATCAACTACAGCGTTCGTCTCCAAACAAATGAAGCTCATAGAGGGCAGCAGTTATGGAGAATTTGCAGCCAAGTTCATTAAAAGGAATAATGATTTACAGAGAAAATAACACATAAAAACACCAGGATCATGTAGAGCAGGTTAATGCACACATTTTAAGAGTGAAATGAAGAGTCTGACAGCAGCAGTTACAGACAAAGGGGCCACAGGTTCTCAATACTACTAGTGAATTAGAGACGACGGTGCCGGAAGCGCGCCCATGTCTGTGGTGGTGACTTGACCCATTCTAGTCAATGGGCCAAGATAAACGGCCATGTCTTCAGATTAGCCTAGCCCGGCTCAGTGCGTCCGCGGCTCTCTGCTCCTTGAACATGCGCAGTGGTGCTCGTTTCTCACACACCAACTCAAGCACTTTGACCAGTCAGAGCAAGAGTTACTAAAGCGGCACGAGAGACGCTAGAGTGGCGCTGAAGTGGAGCCGGAGCTAACAATTAAAAAGCTGTTTTTTAAGACAACTGAAGGACAACTATGAGCTGAGGAAAAGCTTCTGATCTAAAAATGGGTCAAAACAAAAACCATCACTAGCTGTTCAGAATTCTAACGCTATTTCTAGTATTTTTTTCTTCTCTGCTTTCATTTTGTCGATGTGTTTAGTAACTCCCACGGCATTGCTCTTCCTTTCCAATCCGAGTTAAACAGCACATCTCTACTTTTCTCTCCTTCCCCCAAACCTGCACTTAAACTAAATCCGCGAGGCTAGCTAATTGGCAGCTACTTTGTGTAGGTTTGTCAGGTAGCCGTCTCTCTCCCGGTGACAATCGAAAAGCAATTACGTAAACACAAGACGCGCCGCCATGCACCATTTGAGCGGACGCTTTTATGTGAACAAAATACATCTCCAATAAGTCAGAGCGGGCCTGTTTGTGCCGGCCCTGTTCTGATCTGTGCGTTTGAACTAGTGCAGAGCAAAATGACTTTGTGAATATTTATCTGTTTGGAGCAGCGTCAACTTGTTTGGATTCATTTATAAAGTTTGTGTAATTTTGTGACACAATATTAGAATTTTAAACTTGATTTTGAAATTGAGGGAAAGTGAATTTAACATGAATTTAAATCTACAGTTTATAACTTTGACAAACAACTGAAATTAAACCATGACTTTCATTTTTGCTGTTTTTATTGCTCTGAAAATTATCTTGAAAACATGTGTCCTTATTCTGAGTAGGCCTGCGTCTCTACCACCTGACTCTTATTTGTGATGGAGGAGAGCCTCTTCCTGCTTGTGTCCATTGAAATGCCGTTCCTTTGGCTATAATATTGTGTGGTTTTAACTAGAGATCCACCGATATGGGCTTTATAGCTGATGACGATATTGATTGTTTAGAAACCACAGAAACCAATGGCTGATAAACTCTGAAGATATTTTTGGGCCAATATGTAGGGCTGAATTGGATCATTTTCCCCAAATCTAATTTGAATTTAGTACAAACTCAGCAGCCTTGTTTTACTCCAACAAGAGAGCAGTTTGTCACATGTTTGCAGTCCACTCTTTGGATTTATGGGTGTAAATAAAACTGTATGCAGATGTTCTTAATATTAAACAATATAAACAATATTTACTTTTTTATCTGTAAATATTGTTTTGTCTTTTGTCTATTGTGTCTGTTTACTTTGAGTGTTTGCACATTTTTGTTGTTTGCACATTTTTGTTGTTTGCACATTTGTTTTATACTTGAATTTTTTTATTGGAATGTTTTTAATGTTTGCACTGAGGTGGGAGAGGACAGCAATTTCATCTGTGCTATATATATTTTGTATGTATATGCACATGTGACAATAAAGGAAATTGAAATTGAAATTGAAAATGAATGCATAGTTAGGCTGCTGCAGGACATAAAGAAAATATCAGCCTCTACTGGAGATTTAAGCCTGATATACAGCATATCAGCCAACCAATATAAAAATCTAGATTCTGTTTCCATGGAAACATACAGGTGTGCCACCTCCAGAAAGTTACATATTTCCATTAACTGTTTAAAAAATGTAAATAAGATGCATTGACATAGTACATGTCTGATTAAAACAACTGTGCTGGAGAGTTGCTTGCATATGGTTCTCATCCAACTAATGCCTTATTGGTCAAAAGGGAGCAGGATATATGCAAATGAGAGAAACATGTCTCAGGTGACAGTTCAGGGTTACTCAGTGGAGTGCAGTAATAACAGATACTCCTCACGGCAAAGAAAAAGAAAAGTGGAGTGTGGAAGTTTCAGTGAGCAGTGTTTCCTCAGAACTGAAGGAGCCTCTTGGATCAGTGGCCAAATATATTCATCCAAGGGCCCATATTAGTCTGTAGGTGCAAACGGAAAAGACTCTCACCTTGTGATGTCATGTGGTATAGAAGAAGTGCTCCACTGTGTTTTTAAACTCTATACACCTTCACTAGAATCATTTGGCCCAGGAATGATCTATGTAAACTGACCTAAAGGTAAAAGGAGCTGTTAACTACTGCTACATGACATCACAAGGTGGAACAGAGTATTTTGAACTTTGGAGATAGACATTTTTCTCTTTATTTATTTTATTTTAATTAAGTAATTAATTCATTAATTCATTCATTCATTCATTCATTTACCAGACAATAAATAACAATAACAAGACTGAATGGTGAATACAATTTGATTAAATCATTAAATAGCACAAGAAAAGAAGAAAATTGTTCAGTTTAAAATATAAGTCCAAAATGTCACATTTACAAACAGTATCTAACTCAAATCCAGATGATGTAATATTGTGTATCCAGGCCGTCTGAAGTGCTAACTGTGTGTCTGCAGTGTGTGGGGTGGGTTTGTTTTGCTGCTTCGCTCTCCCCGGTCGGGTGGGATCAATGCCAGTAGTGTTTAGAGGCTTCAGCTGACAGCCAAATACCCCACCCCCTGAGCTGTGAGGGACCACCAGGCTCAGACTCGGGCTCAGGATCACACTCGTGTCCCGGTGGAGAGGTGGAGAGGACAGGGTGGTGTTTCACTGTGAGAAGTTGGCAGACAAACACAGCGGCCAAGTCTCCGAGCTCTCAGCCACTCTCAGCCACTCACTTCAGTCGGGATGTGCAGAGCTGTGGAATGTGTGTGAAATGGGGCTGAGGGCTGCATCACAACAAGGACACTGCGATTTTGGCTTTGTTCTTACTTCCTCTTACTGTGAAACAGTCTGGAGCCTTGAATCCTTACCTCGACTTCTTGCAGTTGATGATGTCATGATTCCAGATGAAAGACAGGAGTCAATATGGAAGATTCAATGTTTCAAGCAGCAGTATGTAACTATATGGAGTTTGCATGTCCCCTGCAGGATTCCATGGAAACAGAAAGTTAAAACCATTCCAGAGCATTCTCGCATTCTCAATACGTTTTATGCCGTACTGTGGAAATGTACAGTGAAAGGAACAATGTTTCTCTAGTCACACTTACGACATGAACATAGTCTGTATATATGAGTGGTCATAGCTAGCACATTAGCCGCAGTGTGTCAAACAGGAAGTGCACCAAGAAGCTCTTCCGGCTCCTTCTCTCCCTTTTTCCCCATTGACTTACACTGATATCTTGTCGCCCCACTCTCTGTAACTCCTGCACTGAGCCTCGTAATTTTGGTCTTAAAATGTTCGTATTAATCCGCTCTACATGATCCTAAATGGTTTTTCAGTATTTTGTGTGGCGGGATTCTTCAAAAAAAAAACTTAGGCTCAGTCAGGAAATGCGTTTTGGTGATTTTATTGTGAGCTCCCACAGTGAAAAAAGGTGCAATATTTACAGGCAAAAAAAAAAAAAAAAAAAAAAAAAGAATAGACTTCCCCTTTAAGTCTCTCTCTAGTTCTTTCGCTAGTTCGCTAGTTCTCTCTCTAGTTCTCTCGCTCCTGCGCTCTACTGCACGTTACCGTCGCTGTAACCAAGACTAGACTGACCCAGGTGCTGAGCGGCAGGGCGCACCTTTATACACCCCTCGCCCCTCCCACCTTACGTAACTCCCCTCTAAAAGCTTAATTAAATCATTTCTACAACCAAATGATTAATATTACTGCGGCCAACAGTTACACATAGAGAATTGCTTTGATCTCACATCCATAAATGCCCGAAAATGGGTTAAACACAAATAAAACACAGTTAATTGTCCAGGCCAGTCACCTGTGGCTCACATGACCCCGGAGCGCGCTGGGAGGATTTAAGCTCCTGACGTGGATGTGTCCGGGTTTGCCAGTGCGCACCGGGATGCGACAGCAGCGGCAGCGCGGGGCAAGTAACAGTCGACCACCGCGGGTCTCTGAAGGACAGCTCCGGCGCCTCCAAGTGCGCACCCCCAGTCGCGGCCGAGAACACGCAAAAGCGAAGTCCACCGCAGCGCCCGCAGCGCAGCGCCCGCAGCGCGGAGCCCAGCAAACAAGGAAACAGGTGAGCACGCGTCTTCCCACGTTTTCCCCCGGGGACCGCGCTCTCAGGGACGGACCTGCTCCGTCACATTTTGTCAGTCAGAAAAATCCTGTTCATAACAGAGCCTGGCTGCAGTTCCGCTCCTGTAACTATAAGCATCATGAGCCTCATTTGAGCGGAACTGAACCCCATAGGGAATGTCACACTTTTTATACAGTCTATGGTCACAAACCAGGAGGATGTTTGGAAACATGTGATGACGACTTCCGGTGTAGTTCCCGACACTGGGCTCGAGCGACTGTGATCAAACCCACTGCAGTAAATGTGATGGTTGGTAAAGTGAAGCCTGCAGACGTATGTGCTGTTTGGAATCATCTGGAGTTTGGAGCCCTCATCTCTTCTAATCACATGTACCCAGTGCACTCAGAGTTGTGCGTCAGTGGGAAAATGATGAATGATGTATGTTTGGAACTGTTTGGAACATATCGGAACACTACAATGACATGCAGATGATCTTTTTCCCTATATTTGTCAGACTTATGACCATGAACAGAACCCGCCGGAAGTTGTCATCGCGTCTTTCCAAACGTCTTCCTGGTTTGTGACTTAAGCATGAATAGAGCCTATTTGGTGCTGCCATTCTCCTTCAGGTTGTTTTATTTTGCATGGGGCTGTTGACCCTTAGAGCAGATAGGTTCTTTATCCTGATTACAGAGCTGTTTTAGAGTCTCCCAGAGAATTGTTGCATTGTTGGCTTTTTGGGTGCACATGAACATTGAACATTTCACGCAAATCAACCTACTTTTCTCAAATTCTCTGCTGAAATGCACCAGAAAGAAAGTGAGGTTTAGTTGGGGGTGGGTGGAATAAGGTCAGTAACTTGTCCCTCACTTCCAATCATTTTGTAACTAAGATTAATCAGTATTACAATAGTTCAGTATCACAATACTTCAGTATTACAGTAGTTCAGTATTGCAGTAGTTATCAGTAGAAGCTGTATTTGTTTTGAACTTGTGTACTTCACATATGGGGACACAGTTAGGTTAGAATCAACTTAAATGCTGTCAAATATAATTCTTTGATATAACATTATAAGTACGTGTGCATAGACCACAGTGATTTCCAGCATCACAGTGAAGTCCTCCTGTTCTATCTGGACACTGGTCTGTGAGGAGGTCTGGGCAGAACGAGCATGAGGGGCACTTAAGATTCTGCTGTGTGCTCTGGGCTCAGATAGTTCACAGTGACTCAGCTCCTCACTCACACTTTGACGGACATGTCCCCGACTGTCCCCAGTCTGTCTCCTGCCCTGTCCTTGGCCCTGCTGTCTCTGAGTGTGTCCTGACGTTCCCCGGGGCTGTGCCACTTGAATGAACATTAAACCAGAACTGACTCCTGCGAGCTTTTAGCCAAGTTATAATGTTAATACCTCACCAAAAACATACCTGGAGTGTGTTTTGTTTTATTCATACATGTTTGAGTAATAATGCAGTGTTAGTCTGTCTGTCACTAAAGCCCAAAACATTCAGTTTCACCTTGTGAGTGCTCCAAATACAACTTCAGAGGGTAAATGGGAACGGGAAACAGCTATATAATGGTTAAAACCTCTAAAAAGTCAATTTTGTAGAATATATGAATAAGAATCATATTCTTACAGTGA
>CM068360.1:2737234-2747234 GCA_034769755.1 Odontamblyopus lacepedii
CCCTCCAGCACCTCTTCCTCTGCGCCCCACTGTCTGAGACATTCTCTGAGCGTCATCAGTCTGGGCCTAGTCACTGATGTACTTGTGGAGCTTGGATGTTTCATCCTGGACAGTGGTTCCCACACTCACTAGTCCTCGGCCTCCTTCCTTCCAGCTCGTGTACAGTCTCAGGGTGCTGGACTTGGGATGGAACCCTCCATGCAGGTCAGGAGCTTTCGTGTCTTAACATCTGTGGTCTGTATCTCCTCCTTTGGCCAGCTATGGCCAGCAAATATATATATATATATATGTATTTATATATATATATTTTTATATATATATATATATCTATGTGTATATATATACATATATATATATATATATATGTGTGTGTGTGTTTCACAGTATGGTATTAAACCTTTCTATCACCATGGAGACCAAACCAGACCAAGTTACATGTCAAATCTCTGGAAAGGCGACCCCGCTCCTACGGTCTGTTTTTCTAGGTATTTTGAGCTATAAAATCACCTGTAATTTAATAAATATAAGGAAGAGCTTTTTAATGTCATACTGTGGAACATTCCAGGCAGACCAATGACATCTCCATAGAGACAAACAGGTCACAGGACAGACCCTCCACCAGAAAAGTTAGATAATGCACCTTTAAAACAAAAATAAAACTGCAATGCTTGTCAGAAAAGCACAGTGAAATATTTTTCACATTCTACTCAACCCTACAGGTGAGGTACAATACAAATAACGGAAAATGACCAAAAATGACCAAAAAAAGTTGAAAAAATATCAAAAAAGATATTTGAGCCAAAAATTACCCACAAACAATTTGTCCAATAATGACCAAAAAGACAAAAAAAACCAAAAAGGACCAAAAATGACAAAAAGAAAAAAGTAAAAGACCAAAACTAGTCAAAAATTGCAAAAGAGATCAAAATGGACTCAAAGTGGCCAAACCTCCTGAAACGTTCTCCCGTGTCCTGCTGGGTCTTTGACACGGTGCTGTGTACAGAGGATTAGTGCAGTGATAGGAGCGCTGTCGTCTGAGCCTGAGCCCAGGACACAAGAGATTACAGAAGGAAACCTGATCCTCAGCATCTGTGTGTGTGCCCACCGTCACCCAGTGGCATTTAGACGGATTAAGACGCCATGGCGCACTGACGAATGGGACCGGTGTAAAGGGAGCGCATGGGGCACGGGTGTTTTGTTATCAGTGAGTGTGGAAGTGAAGTAAGCAGTTTGGTGTGTGATTTGAGTAATAACTCGTGCAATTTGTGAAATAATAATGGGAGTTGGTTCCAAAATGGCATTTAAAAGGGCTGAATTAAAGAGTTCCTCAAACATGTGTGAATGAAACTAAACACAACTCCAGCTCTGTTTCTGATGAGGTAACAACATTCTAACATGACTTAAGGCTCACAAGATGTGGTGTAATATACTGTAGGACCTTTAAACATGAGAATTGGCCCCTGAACTGACAAACAAATACAAGAATTACATTTCAGAACATTTATACAGATCAAAACTACAGGGTTTGCAGTTTTTATCAGAAATTATATCGTGCTTAAAAAATTACACCCTTTAGGATTTCCTGGGTGCGTTAGAGTAATCCACCCTGGAGGAGACAAAGGCATGGACGAGCTTCTCTGCAGCCGGAAGGGAAAGAGAGGGACAGACTTTGGAAATATTACGGAGGTGAAAGAAGGAAGTTTTGCAGATGTGGGAGACATGATTGTCAAAGGTGAGGTGGGGGTCAAACTTGACCCCAAGGTTGGTGACAGAGGGAGAGAGGGGAATGTTATGGCCAAAAAGTGAAATGGAAGTGATGGGGAAGAGAGAAGTTGTTGAGAGGTACCAGTTTGAATGACTTCAGCTTTTGAGCCATTCACCTGCAGGAAATTTTGACTCATCCACAACTTTATCTCCTCCAGACTGGAGCTGAGGCGGTCGACAGTGGCAGAGGGGGACCCAGAGGGAGTGACTTTAAGGTAGAGCTGTGTGTTGTCAGCAGCGCAATGGAAGTTAATTCCATGCCTGCTGACGACACACCTGAGGGGAAGCATAGGTGAAGAGGGTTGGACCGAGTACGGAGCCCACAGGTGACAGTGTGGGGTCTGGATTTAGCGTCCCCCAGGACCATGTACTCGGTCCTTTCAGTGAGGTAGGAGTGGAACCAGTGAAGAGCAGTGTCAGAGAGGCCAATGTAGTGCTGGAGATGGTGGAGGAGAATGTTGTGGTCAGTGAAGGCAGCAGAGAGGTCGAGAAGAATGAGGAGGGATGTGGAACCGGAGTCAGCAGTCATCAGCAGGTCGAGAGCTGTTTCTGTGCTGCGGGATGGGTGAAAACCAGATTGGAATTTTTCATACAGACTGTTGGATTTGAGATGAATGTGGAGCTGAGATGAAACTACTTTTTCAAGGATTTTGGATGGGAGGGTTGAAATGGGGCGATAGTTTGACAGCGATTCAGGGTCCAGAGTGGCTTTTTTGAGAAGAGGTTTGATGAGAGCTGTTTTAAACGGGGTTGGAATGTTGCCTGCTTCAAGAGATAAGTTTATTATTTTGGTTTATTT
Source organism: Odontamblyopus lacepedii (assembly GCA_034769755.1). Taxonomy (NCBI): domain Eukaryota; kingdom Metazoa; phylum Chordata; class Actinopteri; order Gobiiformes; family Gobiidae; genus Odontamblyopus; species Odontamblyopus lacepedii. Next base: position 2,739,798 of record CM068360.1, read on the forward strand.
TTAAGCAGAGGAGAGGGAATGGGGTCCAGGGAGGAAGTAGAAGTTTTTGAAGTGCAGATAATCTTCTCGACCTCCTGCTGTTGTTGTGTGATAGGTGTTTTTGGGATGTCATTAATGGAGATGTGTGGAAGTGAGAGAGAAGAATGAATATTATCAATTTTGGATGTGAAAAAATCAAGAAACAAGTTGCAGTTTTCAACTGTTGGGGTGTAGTATGAGGAGATCTGTGGTGAAAGGAGATGTTTGATAGTGGAGAAGAGTTACCTGGGTTATTGTTGATGATTGTAGAGTAGTGTTCTGATCTAGCCACAGCGAGAGCTTTTGCATAAGACTGCTGATGTTCTTGGCAAGCCAACTTATGCACCAGGCCAGATGTTTTGCAGGCACGCTCCAGGACACAGCCAGACCTTTTCATGTCCCTGAGGTTGTTAGTATACCAGGGAGCTGAACGGGTAAAAGTAACAGTCCAGGTTTTTAAGAGAGCATGCATGTCCAGGATGAAACTGAGGCTATTGTTGTAGTAGTCCACGAGGTCTGAAACTGATGAGTGTGGAGGGTTTGAAAGAGACTGAAGGTCCTGAGTGAAGGCAATAGAGTTAATGTTCTTGATATTCCTAAAAGTCACGTGTCGTTTTGGTTTGGTGAAATGAGAGGACAGGGGTATTGTGATTGTGATTGCCTGGTGGTCAAAGCACTAATGTCATAAATATGAAGATCTGTGATGGAATCAGTGATGACTGAATCCATTGTGTGGACTTTAATGTGTGTGGAACCATCAACAAGCTGCTGTAGGTTGAGGCAGTCCAGGACCTGTTTGAAGTCAGAGGTGAGTTTGTTTTTAGGAGAGTCCATATGGATGTTGAAGTCACCAATGATCAGGATGTTTTTGTATGATGTGCAGAGTGAAATGAGAAAGTCATGTATGTCAGAGATGAACGTTGGCTGTGGTTTTGGGGGTCGATAAATGAGTGCTATTGTTGCAGAAAATTGGTAATAATCAGTTTTAATGATCTCCTTTTCCAGGATGTGGTCATGAACAAGTCTGGATTTATTGGAGAGTGACTGAACATTTAGTAGTTCAAGTGTGATGTGTGTTTTAGAATCCAGTTTGTTTAGAGGGCGGAGAACGCTGTAATCCACTCCGGGTTTTCTGATAGGTCTGGGATTCCCAGGTCTGTCTGTATCCGAAGTGGCAGTGCTCTGATGACGTCGCAGTTGATGACGCAGCTGTTGTGAGACAGGACGCGCTGTGGACCAGTGTGATGCTTTGGAGGATCCGCGAACGCCGAGTTTAGGCAAAATAAACCAGCGACCCGATCTCCTGTGGATGTAACGTGGCCGGCGCAGTAGATCCTGTTGTTGTAGCATAGCTGTTGTGGAAGGGTCTCCGGAGTTGCGTCGAGGTGGTGTCGGTCACCATGATGCGTGGAAAAGCACTGGTGCTTGCAGTTAGCCACAATCCTGTAGAGCTACGGTGGATGACAGCTGCACATGCCAGGATAATCCACAGCTCCACGGAGATGGTAGTCCACGGGTAGACATCTGCTTGAATGTAGAGCCAACACAGTAGCTGAGGATGTTGATGGGACTCTGAGTGGGCGGAGAAGCAGCTAGCAGTAGCATTAGCTCAGCTGATCCAGACCAGGAGCCATCAGGTGTAGTAGCCCCTGTGTAGAGACTGTTCCAAGTCATATAGGTCCAGAACATTTGAGGAATAATCCGTCTGTACCCGACAATGGCACCAGGGTGAAGGAGAAGTCTTTGGAATAAAGGGTAGAGGCAGCTTGAGCTGTACCTGGTACAGGCCAGTGTCAAGTAAGTGTCGGCTACACCCGAGGAAAACTTTAACAATCTGTCACTTGTAGTAAACCTGCAGTGTTAGCTGGAACTACAGTATATTTTACAGGTTTGGATGGATTTGCAGAGAAGCGGCGAACATTCAGTGCCAGCGTCCTCTCCACTCCCGCCTCATCGTAGAATCACCTCTGTGTGTTTGTGTCTGAGGTCTGAATGTACTGGACTGAGAAGCTAGAAAGTGTCCTGCTCTGAGCTTGAGATATTTTAACCTGAAAAGTGAGTTGAATTTATATATGTAAAGACTGAATGGAAATCCAGACTGTCTTCTTTCCATCAGATCTGATTAAGTCTTGTCTATACACCTAGTTTTGTCTTGGATTTTGGGTTTAGATTTGAGAAACTTTACAACTTCTCAAATCCTCCGCCAAAAGGCTTTCACTTCCAGCGAGCAAATGCCACATTACATTTCACAACAGCTTTATTTCTGCGTGAGAGTCCGAGGCACCATTTTAGATTTATAATGTTACAGAAGGCAGGTAAGCAAACATATTTCTGTGTTGGCGGGCTTTCCCTGGCACAGTCTAAGTATTATATCAAAGGTTGTGTTTCCCAAGTGAAGATGGAGAGGGCTTTCTGGGCGTCTGTGTTTGTTTATAAAGTAATAGGTACAGTAGCAGCTCTGTGGAATAGAAAGCGTGAGCTGGGTAGACAAAGTCTGTACTGTACTTTACTTAATGCTGCACCGTATACGTTTTTTGGGGAGGTCTGTCACCTGCTTGTTTCTATGGATATGCCACTGCTCTGCCTGGAATATTCCGCAGGATGACATGAAACAGCTCTAGCTTACATTTATTCTATTACAGATCTGACCTGTCACTTGGTCTGGTTTGGCCTTTATGAAGGTAGAAAGGTTTCATACCATACTGTGACAAAGCAAGAACATCTCCATGGAGAAAAGCATGTGCTCTCCACCACAAAAAAAAGTTACACAATGCACCTTTAAAGAGCCTGTACCTGATTCTGTTTCAGTATTTGGGAACAATGTCCCTTGCCCCAGTACAGATACATTATACAAGCAGCTCTTGAGGTCAAAGTAAGTCTACTGTGTAATGTCTGCCTGTGTTTATCAACTGTTGTATTGTCCAACAAACAGGACGTATGAAGTTAGCATCCTAGTTGTTGTTAGAATTGCCATCACAGTGCTGTTGAAATGCAGACAGCTCTATGGGAAATAAACTCTAGGTGGGCTGTTTCAACCTCGAAGGTCCTATTTTACTCCAAATGGATTCTTGAGAGCTTTGAGCCATTTTAGAACGCCGTTACCTCGTCCAAAACATACCCGTTGGTGAGTTGTGTTTGTTTTCATTCACACACATTCGAGAAATCCCTTATTATTAGGCTGTCTAAATCTCCAAAGCTCAAAATGCAATTCCAGTGTCTCGATCCAGTGACCTTCGGTTTCCCAGATGTGATGTAACTCTAACACTACAGGGCTTAGGTAAAAGTGAAAAAGGTCAAACAGTGAAAGATAAATGTGCTGTAAATACTGATTACAGTGAGAGATTTTTCCAGTTTTTAGGTTTAGGGTGTAGAAGTGTAGTTGGTAAGTAAGATGGCTCTGTCTTGTGACTATTCGTATGCACACTGCAGAAGTACAGACTAAGACACCCTGTGGGGGGAAACCTTTACAACTGAAATCAATGGAGAAGTCTTATTCAATTGTGATTAATAGTTCAAGAAGACTGACAGCAGAGAGCAATCGCTGGGAGAAGAAGAGGTCTCATTTTGGATTTAGCGTTATGTTACACCTGACTGGGCAACAGGTGCGTTGGAGGAGCGGCACTTAAACCTAAAAACATTTTCAAGAAGACTCCCACACACACACTCTCGCCTTTTTCATTTTAAATAACACTTTAAATTGGACCAACAGCGCAGTTTTGTGGACTGGATGCCGTTGTTTGTGGGGGATAATTTCTGTGGATGAGACGCTGCACTTTAAATGTACCACTTTACGAGAGGTGAGGAATAAAGTCTTGCATTGTTTTTGCTATTTCGTGAGTTTGTATCTTGTGCTCCTGTGTCGGTCCCTCCGTCTGCCCCTGATGCTCTGTTATTGGCTGTTACTGTAGAGCAGGGTGTCCAAACTTTTTTCATCAAGAGCCACATATTAAAACACAGACCAGTGTGAGGGCCACTCGAGGGTCATAGACTGATGGTCAAAACAGTGAGTAATTCAAATTTCTAACATGTCTGAATGACTCACCAGAATTTTGTTCATGCTTAGACCCTCAAAAGAAAACACTACATTCGCTTGATCAAGGTAAATTTCAAAAACATGCAGCAAAAAGTAAAACTCGCGGTAGTACGGGCCAATTCACCTGGAAGCCTGAGGGCCAAAATAAGTGGTCCGAGTGCCACATTTGGCCCCCGGGCCATAGTTTGGACATGCCTGCTGCAGCGACACCATACACAACGAGCGCAGCTTCAAAATCACACACAAAGACACAGAGTCGAGTCACTCCGTCCCGAACATGGGAAGAAGCAAATCACAGCCAAACTCCTGTAGTGTGTGGGGCCTTTAGGGGCAAATCATTACTGTCCTAATCCCAAGAATTTATTTACATACATATTTCTTCTTGTTGTCTGCCCTGAAAATGAATCTGTAGGTCCCTATAGCTGTTGCTACTATAAAACTTTTATTTTTCAACCAAAGGAACTTGTAATTTGACAGCGTTCGGTATTATTGTGTGACACTGCCTCACTCTTGATTTTCTTTTAAATGGAAAATGTGAAGAAAATGGAAAGTACAGGAGCTGATGGTAATGCCATTACCTCGCCAGAAACCATCTCTGTGTCATTAAGTAAATTCTTCTGGACTGGTCATATGTGTAATTAGATCTCTCCAAGTCAGAAATACTCAAATGATGAGAAATGATGACTGATATCCTGAGTTCAAATCATTTAATCCCCTAAAGTTTGTTCCTTTTATGCAGCTTTAGGCGTGAAACTTGTGTAGAAAATTGCAGAGATTATAACGTTCCAAGATTTCAGAAAACATACTTCCTCTGGCCTGTAGTTGCCAGCTGAAATTCGGTTTTGTGCTTCACTGTAATCACACGGACATCTGCGACGTGAACATCTGGAGGAGTGCGAGCTCGGCCGGTGAACAGGTGAGACCGTGGGCAGCTCGCTCGAAACACTTACTGTTCACAAACTGGCCAAATGCGTCTAAAATATTCATCCTCAGCCATGCCAACGTACTGCACTCTGCGCAAAATGGCCGCCGCATGCATAATTCAGGACTTCAAGAGGAAGCAAAATCAGATTAGTTTACAAATGCATTTTACTGAAATTGATCAATATTTGAAAAAAAACTAAAGTTTCCCCCATACGGATACAGTGACTTATACAGGAGAGTTTTACTTTAGGAGAAGGAGAGTTGGGCCAGTTGATGCTTTGCGGTGACGTCACACTGGGGGGTCACTACATGTCAGTGGAGGAATGTAGAGCAGCTGTAGTGTTCGGTTTTGTCTCGTGCTTTCATATAATTCTGGACATTTCCGTGTGGGAGCACGGGCTGGCAGGCTGAGTGTGGACACAGTCAAACCTCTAACGCTAAAGAAAGTTTGAACAGTGCCCAGACGAGATCGCTAAATCACTCAAACCTCTTCAGGCGTGTTTTTGGTGAGGGAAGTGTTAGAATATACAGCACTTTAGGTCATGATAGCTATGTTTATTGTACTGTACTATACTGTGGATTATGCATATTGTTAGTTATATTTGTCGAGTCTGTCAAATGTCTATTTTATGTGTATTTTATATATTTTATATATGGGACTACGGATGGAAATTAGCACCTGTGCTAAATCCGGCGTATTTACATCAATATGTGTGATTTCATACAAATTGTATGTTCATGAATATGCACTGTCCCATCCAAATAAACAAATAAAAAAATAATAATAATAATATATGTTGGAAATCTCCAAAAAGTTGACAATATCTTAAAGCAGTTCCTCTTATAGTGACACTCGAACATGAGCAAACACATGAGCCCAAGGAAATTAAAGTGTGATTCTCTAATTCTGACTTCATTTGCTGTAAACATGTCAGGTGTTTTTACAGATATTTTGGAGTTCTGAAACATATTGTTGCCATCACACGAGGGAGGTTTCACTGCAAAAGTCTGTCACAATTTACACACAATAATTCAATTCAAATTGTTTATTGTCAGTTTCCATATGAACCTATGAACATTTTAAATTGTGTTTCTCACTCAATCTTTTAAATAAATAATAAAAAATTAAAAGGAAATGTCCAAGTATTTTTCTTAAGGCAGATGCAGATTCCTCCTTCCTGCAGCCTGGTGTTTAGAGGGGAGAGAGTTCAGCATGCTAACAGCCTGGTGTTTAGAGGGGAGAGAGTTCAGCATCCTAACAGCCTGGTGTTTAGAGGGGAGAGAGTTCAGCATCCTAACAGCCTGGTGTTTAGAGGGGAGAGAGTTCAGCATCCTAACAGCCTGGTGTTTAGAGGGGAGAGAGTTCAGCATCCTAACAGCCTGGTGTTTAGAGGGGAGAGAGTTCAGCATCCTAACAGCCTGGTGTTTAGAGGGGAGAGAGTTCAGCATCCTAACAGCCTGGTGTTTAGAGGGGAGAGAGTTCAGCATCCTAACAGCCTGGTGTTTAGGGGAGAGAGTTCAGCATCCTAACAGCCTGGTGTTTAGAGGGAGAGAGTTCAGCATCCTAACAGCCTGGTGTTTAGGGGAGAGAGTTCAGCATCCTAACAGCCTGGTGTTTAGGGGAGAGAGTTCAGCATCCTAACAGCCTGGTGTTTAGGGGGGAGAGAGTTCAGCATCCTAACAGCCTGGTGTTTAGAGGGGAGAGAGTTCAGCATCCTAACAGCCTGGTGTTTAGTGGGGAGAGAGTTCAGCATCCTAACAGCCTGGTGTTTAGAGGGGAGAGAGTTCAGCATCCTAACAGCCTGGTGTTTAGAGGGGAGAGAGTTCAGCATCCTAACAGCCTGGTGTTTAGAGGGGAGAGAGTTCAGCATCCTAACAGCCTGGTGTTTAGGGGGGAGAGAGTTCAGCATCCTAACAGCCTGGTGTTTAGGGGGGAGAGAGTTCAGCATCCTAACAGCCTGGTGTTTAGAGGGGAGAGAGTTCAGCATCCTAACAGCCTGGTGTTTAGTGGGGAGAGAGTTCAGCATCCTAACAGCCTGGTGTGTAGAGGGGAGAGAGTTCAGCATCCTAACAGCCTAGTGAAGCCTCAGAATTTCTACTCAGAAACTCAGGTAATATTTCAGACCCCCGAATTGGTTCTGAGTTAGAAAAAACACATGGCTGCTCCCTGTGTATGGGTTAACTTTGATATTAGACAGTTAAAATATTGATTGTATGATTAGTAGTAGTAGTAGTAGCCTTTATTTGTCAATTCCTTCACATGTACAAAACATACAAAGCAATCGAAATTGGACGTGTCACCCCGTCCGTATATTACAACATACAAAGAGAACAAAATTACATGGGGAAGACAACACGGACTGGACAGGAAGGCAGGTAGCAGATAGAAACAAACAAAAAAAACAGCATCACATGTGGACAGGGGGAGGGGAAAAAAAAGAGGACCGCCCCAGACCATGCCC
>CM068360.1:2752234-2774734 GCA_034769755.1 Odontamblyopus lacepedii
AAACATGTAATATACTTCTGTATTTCAGGAGTAATTTGAAGATGTGTTGACTATTTTCAGTATATTTCATCGGCGTCTCCAAACTTCAAACTGCTCTGTTCCACTTGTGATGTCATTTAATAGTAGAAGTTTTCAAGTGAACACTTTTACCTTTTGTACAGTACAGATGGACAGTTCCAGCCCTTAAATCATCCAAATGATTCTAGTGAAGGTGTGTGGAGTTTAAAAACACAGTGGAGCATTTCCTGTATTAGCACAGGACATCACAAGATGGAACAGTCTTTTCTAATTGAAGGAAGAACTCAAGAGCTTAAATATTCAGGGTCTGTGTGTTAAACATGTCTGTATGAAAAAATTATATACAAATGTATATATATAAAAACGTGTTTCTCACCTTCCACGGTGGTTGGTCTCTCACCCTCATCAGCTCGGGTCCTCTACCAGAGGCCTGGGAGCTTCAGAGTTCTGTGCAGTATCTTTGCTGTTCCCAGTAATGCACTTTTCTGGACTGAGATGTCTGTTGTCCTTCCTGGGATCTGCTGTAACCACTCATCCAGTTTGGGGGTCACGGCCCCGAGTGCTCCGATCACCACAGGCACCACCGATGCTTTCACCTTCCAGGCCCTCTCCAGCTCTTCTTTGAGCCCCTGGTATTTCTCTAGTTTCTCGTGTCCCTTTTTCCTGACATTGCCATCGCTCGGTATTGCAATGTCCACCACCACGGCTTTGTTCTCTCGCTTATCCAGAACCACGATGTCTGGTTGGTTCGCCATCACCATTCTGTCAGTCTGTATCTGGAAGTCCCACAGGATCTTGGCTCATTCTCCACAACCTTTGGAGGCGTTTCCCACCTTGATCCTGGGGTTTCCAGCCCGTACTCTGCACAGATGTTTCTGTACACTATGCCCGCTTCTTGGTTATGTCGCTCCATGTACGCTTTCCCTGCAGCATCTTACACCCTGCAGTTATGTGCTGGACTGTCTCAGGCACTTCTTTGCACAGCCTACACCTTGGGTCTTGTCTGGTGTGGTAGATCTGGGCCTCTATTGCTCTGGTGCTCAAGGCTCCTGTGCAGCCAGGATGAGCCTCCGTGCTGTCCTTCAGACCAGCCCTCTCCAGCCATTGGTAGGATTTCTTGATATCAGCCACTTCAGTTATGTTCCGGTGGTTCGCCCCATGTAAGGGTTTGTCCTGCCATGATGGTCCCTCCAGCACCTCTTCCTCTGCGCCCCACTGTCTGAGACATTCTCTGAGCGTCATCACTCTGGGCCTTGTCACTGATGTACTTGTGGAGCTTGGATGTTTCATCCTAGACAGTGGTTCCCACACTCACTAGTCCTCGGCCTCCTTCCTTCTGGCTCATGTACAGTCTCAGGGTGCTGGACTTGGGATGGAGCCTTTGTTTGGCAGTTTCGAGTGCGTCAGGTACTGGAGTAGTAGCATTCCAACAGAGCCTGGTCCTCGTATCTCGCCCATTTCCGTCTTGTTCCAGTAGCCCATTTCTCATCAAGGTGTCCTGGTTCCTTGACACCTGACGCAGACCTTGTTTGGCCGGGCGACGTCTGAGCCGGCATCTCGTAAGTTTTATCGCCTCTCATCATTGTATGAGGTGGGCAGTAGCGTAAAGGGTCTTGCCCAAGGACCCACACTGGTTTGCTCCTAATGCCCTTGGGGGGGATTCGAACCCAGTGACTAACCCATTGAGCTAACCAGCCACACACACACACACACACACACACACACACACATATATATATATATATATAAAATACATCCTACTTTTTAATTATATTTTGCCTTCTGACATAACCAAAATCTTCACATATTAACACATGTATATATATTTTTGTTCCGTAATCCTCTCACTTCTATTTATATTTTTGTGATGCCATTGTAGTCCCTGTCCTCTGGTATCAGTAGATATGATAAATAAGATGTGGGGAGCTTGTTGCCAGATCTTGCAGGACAGACTCAAATCCCTCTAAGTCTGACTCACTAATGTCCGCGGGCACACAGGGCACAGGGCTATGTGAAGCACAGATACGTGTAATCCTTTGTTTGTATGTTTCTATATATATTTATACTGTATATATATATATATATATATATATATATATATATATATATAGATATATATATATATATATATATATATATCTGTTCAGTGTCGCTCTGTTGGGATTCTGAACCCTGCTGTCATGCACAGTCTAAATAAGACAGTGCAGGCGTTTAAATAGAGCTGCTGAATTGGGCCCTACCTGGACGACTAAAGGGGAAGGAGGGATGGAGGAGGGATGGAGGAAGATGCAAATATTCCCCGTTGGTTTTAAATAGGAGCAGAAGATAATACTATTAAAACACCATATGCACTGTTTAAGTGGATTTAGTGTGTAGTTCTACTTTAAAGTTAGGTTATTATATTATTTCACTGTATTGTACACTGTGGAACTTTTCTCCTGTCTCCATGGAGATGGTTTTGCTTAGCTTAGAATGTTCCCTAATAGGGCATTAAACTTATATCTCTCTTGCTTTATTAAAATACAGTTTTTTTACTGCTGAAAAAAAAAACAACCTGAAAAACAAATCCACAGATCTGACATGTAAGCTGGTGTCACTGTCTCCGTGGTCATTTATAAGTGTATTATACTTGGGCACATTCCAGGCAAAATGATAACATCTCCATGGAGATTAAACCAGAAATATTACACAGTACAGCTTTTCTTTACTGAAGAAGGTACATTGAACTATGTTATGTAAGGTTTTTTGTTGTTTTCGTTTATGTCAGATGCCCTCCCTGTGTCTCCATACAGTCTTCTAACAGTGTAAAAGCTGCTAACCCTGTAGTTTACACCTCCCTGCCCTCCCTGTGTCAGATGCCCTCCCTTCCTTGACATCGTATATACATCTTTACATTTGAGAGAGTAATTTTCAAAGTGTGAAATTTCTTGTCTTTAAAGCACACAGACGTGAGAGAGAGAGCAGATTAATTTAGCTTCTTTATTCGTGACAAGACAAATGAGAGCTTCAACTGCGAGGCTCCACATCATCCCTCAGACATGCTGTCCAAGTGTGCGGAAAGCTCCGGAAATATGCAGAAAGGAGAGCTAAACCAGGGCTCAAAGTGGGCCTCAAAGAGAGCTAAACCAGGACTCAAAGTGGGCCTCAAAGAGAGCTAAACCAGGACTAAAGGGCAACAAGTGGGCCTAAAAGAGCATCAAACCAGGGCTCAAAGTGGGCCTCAAAGAGAGCTAAACCAGGACTAAAGGGCAACAAGTGGGCCTAAAAGAGCATCAAACCAGGGCTCAAAGTGGGCCTTCATGAGAACTAACCCAGGTCTAAACAGTCTGCTGCTCCTTGTCAAAGCCTGATCTCAGAAGCTGAGCAGGACTGGCTCTGGTTAGTACCTGGATGAGAGACTGTGTGGAATATCAGGGGCCACCGTGAGGCCCCAGGTGCAAAAACTGTTATTGTGTCTGTTGATGAAAAATTCCAAGTTCATATCTGGTTTTCTGTAGTGGTGCCAAGTTGTAAGCAGAGAGAGAGCGAGCTATCGATACACATGGTGTCTGTGAAGGAAGCTGACATGAGCAAAGGTAAAGCAAACATTTTCGACACAAAGCAGTAGAGAACGTCTGCAGATTAACATTTGAAGGATTTCAGCAATGGCAAAGCATCCCCATAAACCCCCTGTTGGTAAAACAGTGCTCATTGTTTCAAAGGATGTTCATATCAGGTACAGCGGAGATAACGAAGAACAGCAGCAGGGGGCGGCAGGTGAAGACCCCAGGGGCCTTTGATGGTATCCTGGGTAACAACTTTAAGTGTAAAACACATCATATGGATTTCTTAAGCAGAATGGATCCAGCCTCACTTCCATCAGTCAGCCCCAGACCACCTCCAGCATCTCACCACCATGAAGTCTGGAGTGAGTGAATGATGCACTAAAGTGTAAAGTGAATTTGAGCCTGTGGAAAAGTGTTTTTATTATGATTAGGTCCAAAACTATCCATAATGAAAAACTAAATTAGAACAAAATCCAGTAAGAGCAGGCTGGATTCACCTGCACATATCACACTGAAATCAGGACCAAACTGACATTTGAGACATAACGTCACAGTTTTGAAAGGGTCCAACTGAGACCAATCCCAGAACTAAACCAGGACTCAAACAAATCTCATAGAACCAAACCAAGTCTACATCAGAACTAAACCAAGTCTACATCAGAACTAAACCAAGTCTACATCAGAACTAAACCAAGTCTACATCAGAACTAAACCAAGTCTACATCAGGACCAAACCAATTCTACATAAGGACTGAACAAGACTCAAACTAAGACCAGTCAACAAACATTTATTCTACATCTTGGTTTTCAGACACCAAACCTTTACCTATACTTCTGTAATGAAGTCAGTGCCTCTGTCCATGGTGCTGAAAGAGGTCATGTGGCGTAGAGGCTGCACTGTGACCGCTCCATGTAACTGCATCTTTACCTAAGGCATACACATTTTCCTTGTTCACACATTGCTCACAGAGCCCTGACTTCTCCTGGTCTGTGATTCTATTTTCTTTACATTTCTTACTCTGTACAAGCTGCTTTGATAGTTGGGCTCTGTACACTGTTCACTTTCTCTTTCTCTGTGACACTGTGACACAAAATGGCTGTGATATAAGCGAAAGAAGATGTCATTTCACACAGGAGTTATCTGTTACCTTTAAAGGTCCTATTTTGCTCACAAATTCTTTGGCTAAAACTTACTTACTTAATCAAACCCAGTGATGAGAATTAATAATAGTGTATTGATAGTCATGTATTTCTTTAAAGGGCCCATATTACACTATTTTCTAATTTGCTACAACGTTTCCTCCTCAAAAACAGACCTGGAGTTGTGTTTTGTTTCGTTCACACATGTTTGAGCAACTCTTTTGTTATTAGTCTGTTTACATCTCCACTGCTCATCATATCTATACTGTGTTCCACCCTGTGATGTCATGAAGTGGTAGTTTTTACGTTAACAGCTCCTTTTACCTTTAGTTCAGTGGAGATTAGCAGTTGCAGAGCTTCTACTGAAGGTGTTTAGAAGTGAAAACTTATTAAGAGAAGCTACTACTTGAGTAAGAGCACTGTTACTTTAAGTAGTAATGTAATAAAGTATAAAGTAGTGGACTTAGAAGTTACTTACTTTACTTTGCTGTCTACCTGGATATGATAAAAAGTTTTAGCTACAGGCCAAACAAATATGACACTACAGAAACTAGAATGTTTCTAAGTTAGAATGACTTGAATTAAGATCGTGTTATATTGATTTGAGTAACTTTCACTTGTAAGTAAAACGATTTACCAATGGAACGAATCTTTTTGCTGCTGAAATAGCAAAATACACCTACTAACACAAGATAAGAAAAAAAAAAAACTCTTTGTACTTGTACTTGAACATTTGAGTCAATTCAAGTTAAATCTTCTTAATCTGAGTCATTTAAACTCAGTACTTTTTGTAGTTCTTGTCTTACACAGTTAAAGCACATCTGCCTTCACTGTATTTGATCCCGGGGCCCCTCAGATCCAGAGGTTAACCCAGGGCCCGGTTATGCGTTGAGGCCCTTCATTTAGCGCTGTTCTGTCTGGCTTTATCCATTGGTCCCTCGCAGTCATTAAGACCCTGATGCCCTCCCGCCGGGCTCCGGACGTGTGCTCAGAATACGCAGGATGATGGAAAACTGCCTCGGAATGGTGATGAGCGGGGGGAGCGCAGACGCATCCGGGGGAGGAAGGGGAACGTCTGCAAACAAATCAGCAGCGTGTGTGGGGATGTATTCAGCACCGTGTGAGGACTGAGGCCCGTACACACTCTCATTTCAAGGGGATTTCTTGCTTTGTGGGGACGTAAACTCTGTGAAGGGAAGAACATTGTTATATTAAATCAGTCACAAGCTGGTTTAATGTTAGGATATGGGCTCATTCCTAAGGATATGGGCAAGTAATAATGCAGTGATTACAGTTTAAGTTAGGATTAGCATGAATGGAGACAGTATGAAGTCAATGTAATGCCCTTAACATGACATACCAGTTACCATGTCATAATGTTGTATAATGTTGTTCTCTTATCAAACTCAGGCCTGAAGAGGTTTTTTGTCATCCATGCATGTTTGAGGAATTTAGTGATCTCCCCTAGGCCAGGGGTCGGCAACTTTAAATACTTAAAGAGCTGTTTGGAGCAACACCCACAGAAAAGAAAACACCTGGATCCACAAAACCCTTTGGACTCTAAAGTGAGGAGAACTGTGCAGATCATTTATTACTTTATGTATTTTTTAACTTGTCTGCTCTGTATAAAAGACTTTAGCTTGTTGCAAATCAATGAAATGCTATAGAGAACACTGGATTTTATGTCTGTGTGGAACAAAAACATTTTGAAGACAATGGGTTGACATTTACTCTCAAATGAAATACTCAGTGTCGACGTGAATCCTCCTCACAGGACATAAAAATCCAAACTTAAATTATTCACCTGCAGTGAACCAAAAATGCCTCTGCGTCTGTGTTCGTCATCGTTTTGTCACATGTACCAGTCCCATCAGCCGTGAAAGCAAATGAATCTGCCCACGTAACATTAAACGTTCTGTTTTCTTCAGAAACTTTTCTTTTATCCATCATTTACCGACCAGGGATCGAAACGCTCAATAAATCCTGCTGCTGGTGTCGGTGCCCTTAAGGCTGCAGATCTGTGCCGGGTGTCAGGCATCGGCGGCATCAGCATTGAAAATGTTTTATTTTAACATTAGCAGATTACCATTATCTACACATTTAGAATTACATCTTAAAATGGACAAACTAAAATAAAAATATGTCGTAAATAAATACTGAACAGAAGGATGAAGCCACTTGCGGCTCTGGAGCAGCGGGTTGCTGACCCCTGGGCCCTTCTTATGTTTAGCTGTAAGATTCTGTACAAGGAAGAAAGAAACTTATAAAACATGTTCATATGTTGTTTTGGGTGAATACAGCATTTTCAAAAACATAAAGTCACACGACCCCTATGAACTAACATCAAGGACCATGTTGTCCACCCTCCTGTGGGCTCACCACCTGCAGAGGGGTTCATAGGGGGGGTCAGGTGCTATGAGTATTGGGCAGCAAACTGCCCCCGCGACCCAGCCGGATTAAGCGGGAGAAGATGGATGGATGGATGGATGGATGGATAAAGTCACACGGTCATCTAAATATGTGATGTGTTACGGTTAATACACCACAGAAACATAAGATCAGGTGGACTGCCCGAGCACAGCCAATCAGAGCGCTGCTTTTGACAGATAAACCAGTGTGTTATTAGCCTCAGCGTGGAGCACACTCATTTAGTCACAAAGTGCTGCTTTCACAACTTTCTCTGTGGGGGAACAGACAAAATTGACAAATTTACAAAAACAACCAAAAATTCTTTAATACATTTGTTAAAAGTCCTATATTACAAAAGTGTTAGCTTAGATTATTAGTGTGTCTACATCTCCAGAGCGGAAAATGCTCTGTTCCACCTTGTGATGTCATGTCAGTTCACATTTAAAAACCCACGTTTACTCACCGACTTTCAACACGGCGTGAGAATTGTGTGCTCCTCTAACGCTCTTTTATTGATTTTATTGGCTATTTTTCTATTTTTTGTTGACTTGCTTATTTATTTATTTTATGCTTCATTTTATTTTATGTCTTGATTTAGATTGTGCCGACTCTGTGCAGTACTTTTGACTCTTTGCGTTGGTAAAATGTGCAATACAAATACATTTGAACTGGATTAGATTGTGGTGATTGATTTCAGTGAAGGTGTGTGGAGTTTAAAAACACAGCAGAGCACTTCCCACATGACATCACAAGGTGGAACAGAGTGTTTTCAATTTGAGAGAAGAACTCCAGGTCTGTTTATGATGAGGAAACTACATTAGAACCTGGATCAGAAAAAGCACCATATTAACTGTGTGTGTACAGTGTAATGATGTGCAGCTCAGGCCTGTGGTCGCTCCTCACATCTGTCGCTGTTGGACCTCCACATATGGCGCCGCGCTCTGAATCACTGTTTATGTTTATTTACCTCTTTATTTATTCATGTTATTTTCTCGTGCGGGTGCCGTGAGCCGTCTCCGCTGGGGGCCCATCCATCCTCCTCATCCGCCCGGGCCCAGCGTGGCTCCCGAACGCCCCACAGCTGCTACTCCAGACACTAATGCGCTAATGCTAACACAGTAAACCGCTAATGCTCACACTAAACCGCTAGTGCTAAGGAGAAAGAGCTGTTAGCATTATGTCACATAAGGGTGAATTGTGTACGGTTGTAGGGAGTATTGTCTGCTACATAAGGGTCAGTCGTTGTACAGTTGTAGGGATTATTATCTGTCACATAAAGGTGAGCTGTTGAAATCTGTCATCCAGAAGTACTGCTACATTACAATATGCATTTATATTACAACCTGTGTATTAGTTGGCTTTTTGATTTTACTACAGATGTTATTTTCTTACAGTAAAGGTGGCAGCAGCTAACATGCTAACATGCTAACACACAGTCCCTGATTCTCAGACAATAAAGAACTTTGTAATAAGATGCAGACACAGCGCACTCAAGAGCTGCTCATATCTGGACTGGGACAAGACCAACAGTAAAGCTAACAACAATAACTAGCAAGCTAACATGCACATCCTGATTATCTGATGATTAAAACCCTTTATAATTAGATGCAGATAGTGCACAGTGGATGTATTTTGAGCTCAAGAGCTGCTTATTAAACATATCTGTATTGAGAAGAACAAATTTAGCTGAAAGTATACGGGAAAAAATCAGATACAGAACGTTCAAGTTTGAAACCAAACTACAAAAACATGAATATTGATTCCCTCCAGTCTTGTAGCAGTCTGCAAATGAAGATGCTATGCTAAAGTCTGCCTTTAGCTCCCGGAGGACCATGAGCTGATCTCTCTTTTCACCTGTTCCCTCTCTTCTGTCTTTACGTTGGATTTAAAGTCATATATGTTCTGCTCAACAGTGTCACAGACACTTAAGATGTTACATAGAAAAATGTCACACAAAATCACTTAAAATGTCACAACGGCACATTCAAAACACATGAATGTAAATCCATTTCTTGTTAGAATGAAATGTCACTGACGGGACCTCTCAGCTCTGCAGTTTGCTGCAGGAAGTGAGTGGAGCTTCTTTTATTAAACCATTTTAGATCTAAATCTGAAAACTACAACTGTCTCATCAATGAATCAGAGTTTAGCTCTGCCAAGCTGGAACTGCTCATGTCTCAGTGAGGACTGTGCAGTGAAGGTATCTGTGCTTGGTCTAGGGTAACTCACCATACTCTTCCTTTGTAAAGTTCAAATAAGACAGTTTAACATATGTATGACATACGGTGCAACTATAGGCCACATTAAAGGGCCTGGACCTGAATTTTCCCATGTGTTTGAGCAAAGTGTGTCTTTCCCCAGTACAGATATACTCATATTGTGTAAGTAATACACCTGATGTGTACTGACTGCATCTAATGAAAATGCCTTTTATTCAGTGATCAGGAATTGCCCTGTTAGCATGTTAGCTGTTGTTAGCATTATCGTCACAGCAAAACTCTGCCGTGGTTTATGAGTTTTCTAAAGTCATCGTGGTGAATTATTAGGACCCTCAGAATGCATAAGGTGAGTGAGGAAGGACTGTGGAGACTGTAAACTGTTTACAATGAACTAGATCTGTTTTTCATGTTTTTGAAGACAGGAAAAATCAGGTACAGAGTTCAGAGAAGTGTGTAGCCTAAGCTGCCATATGCACTTTAAGGCTGTACTGTTCTTTAGTGTAGATAATAAGAGTAAAAGTATTGTCGAGTGACACAATGGGCATGTAGAGACTGTAGGAACACCAGAGAAAAAAGAGAAAGAGAGAGAGAGCGGAGGTGAGGACAGATGATGTGTACACGGCCTCTGCCACTGGGACTGTTTCCCCTGTGAACGCTAGAATAAGAACAGTCCCCGGAGGAGAGAGAGAGAGAGAGCAGGGAGAGAAGAGAAATGGAGAGAAAAGTGGGATGAAGAAAGAGAGGGGAGCAGAATGGAACAGATGGAGAGAGGAAGAAGTAGACAAGGATAGATAGATCCAGAAGATAGATACTGTAGATAGAGAGATAAATGGATGGATAGCTAAAGAAGATAAGTAGAAAGATACATAGATAGCTGTAGATAGAAGGATGGATGGAGAGATATGGAACAGAATAGAACACATAGAGGGAGAAAGAAGGAGACAGGAGGATAGCTAGATAGCTAGATAGATAGATAGATAGATAGATAGATAGTGGTGAAATTGGTGAAATTGTAAAGACAAAAAAAAAGTACTTCAGCCGATCGATGGTGCCGCTTGGCCTGGCAGCCGCGCCTCTGTCAACCTGCCCCAGGGCAGCTGTAGCTACAACAGTAG
Organism: Odontamblyopus lacepedii; assembly: GCA_034769755.1. NCBI lineage: Eukaryota > Metazoa > Chordata > Actinopteri > Gobiiformes > Gobiidae > Odontamblyopus > Odontamblyopus lacepedii. Next base: position 2,762,681 of record CM068360.1, read on the forward strand.
CTTATCACCACCGGGTCTGGAGTGAATGAAAAAATGCTGTGCAAAATGCTGTGTACAGCACTTTGGGGACATGTGTCTGTGTAAAGTGCTATAAATAAATAAATAAACCTTACCTTACCTATATTTTACAACCTGTGATGAGACACTATCCCTGAGTAATGACGATGGCGTAGTCAGAAGGAAGTTTTTGGTGTTTTAATGAATAATGTTCCCAAAAAGGATGCTCTACAAGACAGTGAAACAAAAAAGACATTCATAATATTTACAAATGAGAGAGAAATGACAGCAGAAATATGCCTATTAAACCACGAACTGTAGACTGTGACTTTTCTGTACATGGGGTGGCCCAGACTGACTGACTTTTTCCACCAAGGATCATCTCCCATGTCCATTCACGCAAAAATACAGGTTTTCTACGAAAAAACAAACAAACAAACAAACAAACAAACAAAAAACATAATAACCAAGGGATAGGAAAATATTCAAAAATACATTTTACATCATGGCTTGTAACACAACCAGAAAAATAAATAAATAAATAATACAAGTGATTTTCTGGCTCTTCAGTTTTGCTACATTTCCTTTCTCACAGTTAAGTTAACAACAACTAGCATGTTAACATGCACTCCCTGATTCTTGGATAATAAAGCACTTTGTAATTAGATGTGGACAGCACACAACACACACAAGAGCTGCTCATGCAATATAACTGCACTGGGACAAGACAAAGAGCTAACAAAAATAACTAGTAAGCTAAGGTGCACTTCCTGATTATCTGATGATTAAAGAGCTTTATAATCAGATGCAGATAGTTGCAGAGGACTAATATTGACCTCAAGAGCTGCTTATATATTATATCTGTGCTGAGTGAGACATATTTTGCTGTAAAACATGGATAATAATCAGATACAGGCCCTGAAAGTTTGAAAGAGCGTAGAAAACTCTCTACATACACATACATATTGATTCCCTCCAGTCTCGTAGCAGTCTGCAAATGAAGATGCTACGCTAACGTCCACCTGAAGCCCCGGGGGACCACGAGCTGACCGCAGACACAAACTGATCCCAACTGTTAATCCATTTCCATCGTGACAGGGAGCACAGTGCTGCGCAGCCTGTGACACTTCTAATCAGGGGTCAAGTCCGGCTCGATAGACCTGCGTGACCTCTGACCCCAGGGCGGAGGACCTATGTGCTGTGGGCTATTAGCATCAAAGTGCTATTCAGGAGTCTAAGGCCAGCAGAAAAGTTAGTGTCCTACTTTAAAAAAAAGTTTTTATTGAGGAATAGGCTCTGTGCACATCAGCAATAATAATAATAATAATAATAATAATAATAATAATAATAATAATAATAATAATAATAATAATAATAATAATAATAATAATAATAATAATAATAATAAGTTCAGTTGGTTGAGTGTTTGTCCACTGATCAGAAGGTTGGCAGATCATTGGTTGTGTGGGCAGATCCACTGTGATTCCAGCTCCCAAAGATGAATGCTGTTGTTGTGTTCTTGGGCAAGACACTTAACTTAACCTAAGCCTGATCCTGTCAGATCTCAGAAGACCACTGGGAAAATCAGGTGTCACTGTCCTGGTGTCCTTAGGCAAGACACTTCACCCACATTGCCTAGTATAAAGTGGTGTGTGGGTGAGTGATGGTGGTGGTCGGAGGGGCTGACGGTGCAGATTGGCAGTAGTTTATGAGTGAATGAATAATGCTTTCTACAGCGTCTCTGAGTGTCGAGAAAAGCGCCGTATAAAACTGATGCATTATTAACCCGCCTCTGCCCTGGTGTCTGTGTACACTGGTGTGTGAGTGTGTGTGAGTGTGTGTGTGAGTGTGTGTGTGAGTGTGTGTGTGAGTGTGTGTGTGTGTGAGTGTGTGAGTGTGTGTGTGAGTGTGTGTGTGAGTGTCCGTGTGAGTGTGTGTGTGCGTGTGAGTGTGTGTGTGAGTGTGTGTGTGAGTGTGTGTGTGAGTGTGCGTGTGAGTGTGTGTGTGAGTGTGTGTGTGAGTGTGCGTGTGAATGGGACAGTGTTTCCTTGACATAAAGAGCTCTGAGTGCCTTGAAGGTGGAAAAGCACTATAAATATATATTAAAAACTCTGTGACCATGTCCATGACCAAACAACCGAGTCACAGAATTAAGGGGAAACACCGCAGGCAAAACTCTTCCATTTTTTGGTCAGTAAAGTGCAAGAAATAAGATGTTATGGTAACTTATACATTTTGTCTTACATTATGTGTGTGAACTACAGACGATCAAATCCACGTCATTAAATGTAAGATTTCCTCCTCACTGCAGAGTCCCGCCTTGATTAATTAAAGTGAAGAACACCACATTGTCTAATAACTAGACTAATGCAGAAGTGTCCTTTTCTATCCATCTGTGAAGAGGTGTCATATTGTCAGTGACCTCCATGCACAGCCCCACTGCCTAATCTTTAAAGGTGCACTGCACAATTTTTGTGGTGGAGGGTCCATCACCTGCTTGTTTCCATGGAGATGTTATTGGTTTGTACAAAAGAATATATAAATACTTACAAACAAATCAGAAGCATTGAAAGTACATTTCACTTTTATTTATTTTTAAATACTCCACAGTTCTGTTTGAGTATTAATACTTTATCTCCTCTAACAAAACACAGTCAAAACTAACCACACACCGCCACTCATTTATTTTAGTTTTTTTTTTTTTAAATCTATTCTGTAAGAACTGTTTTTTTTTTTTTTTTTTTTTTTTTACAACCAAACATGACTGAAAATTCAGAGAAAAGGACAAGGTTTCATTCATGGCAGATATGAATTGGAAAGTGAAGGCCTGTCCCGTCGTACGGCTGATTGTTTTCATTCCAGAACATTTCGTCCATGATCAGCACTGAAGGATTCTGATCACACTTTTCCACCCTGGAGTTCCTCTGAGGCTCCGTCTGTGTCCAGCCCATTTAGTCCACTTCATGACACACCTGCCACGAGAAACACACATTTACACTGAGGCAGACGGAGGAGAGAGGAGAGGAGGAGAGGGGAGGGAGAGGGATGAGAGGGGAAAGAGAGGGAGGAGAGAGAAAAGGAGGAGAGGGGAGAGGGAGGAGAGAGAAAAGGAGGAGAGGGAAGAGAAAATGAGGAGAGGGGAAAGAGAGGGAGGAGAGAGAAAAGGAGGAGAGGGGAGGGAGAGGGAGGAGAGAGAAAAGGAGGAGAAGGGAGAGTAAGAGAGGAGAGCGGAGAGAAAAGGAGGAGAGGGGAGAGAGAGGGAGGAGAGAGAAAAGGAGGAGAGGGCAGAGAGAGGGAGGAGAGAGAAAAGGAGGAGAGGGCAGAGAGAGGGAGGAGAGAGAAAAGGAGGAGAGGGGAGAGAGAGGGAGGAGAGAGAAAAGGAGGAGAGGGGAGGGAGAGGGAGGAGAGAGAAAAGGAGGAGAGGGGAAAGAGAGGGAGGAGAGAGAAAAGGAGGAGAGGGCAGAGAGAGGGAGGAGAGAGAAAAGGAGGAGAGGGCAGAGAGAGGGAGGAGAGAGAAAAAGGGGAGAGAGGGAGGAAAGGAGGAAGGAGGGGGCATTGGACTGTCAGTGGAGAGCTGATGTGTGTGTGTGTGTGTAGGTGTGTGTGTGTAGGTGTGTGTGTAGGTGTAGGTGTGTGTGTAGGTGCATGTAGGTGTGTGTGAGTGTGTGTGTGTAGGTGTGTGTGTGTGTGTAGGTGTTTGTGTAGGTGCATGTAGGTGTGTGTGTAGGTGTGTGTGTAGGTGCATGTAGGTGTGTGTGTAGGTGCATGTAGGTGTGTGTAGGTGCATGTAGGTGTGTGTAGGTGCATTTAGGTGTGTGTGAGTGTGTGTAGGTGTGTGTGTGTAGGTGCATGTAGGTGTGTGTAGGTGCATGTAGGTGTGTGTAGGTGCATGTAGGTGTGTGTAGGTGCATGTAGGCGTGTGTGTGTGTGTAGGTGTGTGTGTGTAGGTGCATGTAGGTGTGTGTGTGTGTGTAGGTGTGTGTGTGTGTGTGTGTGTGTGTGTAGGTGTGTGTGTGTGTGTGTAGGTGTGGGTGTGTGTGTAGGTGTGTGTGTGTGTGTGTGTGTAGGTGTGTGTGTGTGTGTGTGTAGGTGCATGTAGGTGTATGTGTGTGTGTAGGTGTGTGTAGGTGTGTGTGTGTGTGTGTGTATGTGCATGTAGGTGTCTGTGTGTGTGTGTGTGTGTGTGTGTGTGTGTGTGTGTGTGTGTGTGTGTGTGTGTGTGTGTGTAGGTGTGTGTGTGTGTGTGTGTAGGTGCATGTAGGTGTATGTGTGTGTGTGTGTGTGTGTGTGTGTAGGTGTGTGTGTGTGTGTGTGTGTAGGTGCATGTAGGTGTATGTGTGTGTGTGTGTGTGTGTGTGTGTACGTGTGTGTGTGTGTGTGTGTGTTGACAGTGGCTGTGAATAGACACCCCTGCATTACCAGTATCATTATTTTACATTTTGGTCATTTTAAAAATATTGATTTCAAATTTCATAAACCAGACGCTGACGACAAATCAAATATCACTTTTACTGAGAACAACTATGATGCTGATTTATTCTTAATGACAAAATATTGGAAATGATGTCCCCTTTATTTATGTCCAGCCAATCAGCCAGTCCTGAGTCAGTGCTAGTGCAGCCTCTGCAGCTCAGGGAGGGAAGTCTGGAGGTTCTGAACATAAACTGAGAGTGTCGTTTGTGTCGCTCATGTTCATTCACTCAATCTACCGCTGCTCTGGGGCTTCATACAGTCAGGCGGATGAAGTGTCTTGCTTCATGACACAATGGCAGCTTGTACTGAGCAGCCACTGTAAATGTAATCTCCAAATGAACAGACATCAGAACACCGTGCTCCCCTGTCATGTCCTGTACCTTATGAATCCATCTTTAGAAATCCTCTGTTAACTCCTCACAAGCATTTTCTCTGCACAGAACATGTCCACTGAGGTTGTGTTGCCGTGGTGAGGAGTGAGGGGGCATTGTGATTGTGTTGCCATGGCGAGGAGTGAGGGGGCATTGTAGTTGTGTTACCATGGTGAGGGGGCATTGTGGTTGTGTTGCCATGGTGAGGGGGCATTGTGGTTGTGTTGCCATGGTGAGGGGGCATTGTGGTTGTGTTGCCGTGGCGAGGAGTGAGGGGGCATTGTGGTTGTGTTGCCGTGGCGAGGAGTGAGGGGGCATTGTGTTGTGTTGCCGTGGTGAGGGGGCATTGTGGTTGTGTTGCCATGGCGAGGAGTTAGGGGGCATTGTGGTTGTGTTGCCATGGCGAGGACTTAGGGGGCATTGTGGTTGTGTTGCCATGGCGAGGAGTGAGGGGGCATTGTGGTTGTGTTGCCGTGGCGAGGAGTTAGGGGGCATTGTGTTGTGTTGCCGTGGTGAGGAGTTAGGGGGCATTGTGGTTGTGTTGCCATGGCGAGGAGTTAGGGGGCATTGTGTTGTGTTGCCATGGTGAGGAGTGAGGTGGCATTGTGTTGTGTTGCCATGGTGAGGGGGCATTGTGGTTGTGTTGCCATGGCAAGGAGTGAGGTGGCATTGTGTTGTGTTGCCATGGTGAGGAGTGAGGTGGCATTGTGTTGTGTTGCTATGGCGAGGAGTTAGGGGGCATTGTGGTTGTGTTGCCGTGGTGAGGAGTGAGGGGGCATTGTGGTTGTGTTGCCGTGGTGAGGAGTGAGGGGGCATTGTGGTTGTGTTGCCATGGCGAGGAGTTAGGGGGCATTGTGGTTGTGTTGTCATGGCGAGGAGTGAGGTGGCATTGTGTTGTGTTGCCATGGTGAGGAGTGAGGGGGCATTGTGGTTGTGTTGCCGTGGTGAGGAGTGAGGGGGCATTGTGGTTGTGTTGCCATGGCGAGGAGTGAGGGGGCATTGTGGTTGTGTTGCCATGGCGAGGAGTTAGGGGGCATTGTGGTTGCGTTGCCATGGCGAGGAGTGAGGGGGCATTGTGGTTGTGTTGCCGTGGTGAGGAGTGAGGGGGCATTGTGGTTGTGTTGCCGTGGTGAGGAGTGAGGGGGCATTGTGGTTGTGTTGCCATGGCGAGGAGTTAGGGGGCATTGTGGTTGTGTTGCCGTGGCGAGGAGTGAGGGGGCATTGTGGTTGTGTTGCCGTGGTGAGGAGTTAGGGGGCATTGTGGTTGTGTTGCCATGGCGAGGAGTTAGGGGGCATTGTGGTTGTGTTGCCGTGGTGAGGAGTGAGGGGGCATTGTGGTTGTGTTGCCATGGCGAGGAGTGAAGGGGCATTGTGGTTGTGTTGCCGTGGCGAGGAGTGAGGGGGCATTGTGGTTGTGTTGCCGTGGTGAGGAGTTAGGGGGCATTGTGGTTGTGTTGCCATGGCGAGGAGTTAGGGGGCATTGTGGTTGTGTTGCCGTGGTGAGGAGTGAGGGGGCATTGTGGTTGTGTTGCCATGGCGAGGAGTGAGGGGGCATTGTGGTTGTGTTGCCATGGCGAGGAGTTAGGGGGCATTGTGGTTGTGTTGCCATGGCGAGGAGTTAGGGGGCATTGTGGTTGTGTTGCCGTGGTGAGGAGTGAGGGGGCATTGTGGTTGTGTTGCCCTGGCGAGGAGTGAGGGGGCATTGTGTTGTGTTGCCATGGCGAGGAGTGAGGGGGCATTGTAGTTGTGTTGCCATGGCGAGGAGTGAGGTGGCATTGTGTTGTGTTGCCATGGCGAGGAGAGAGGGGGCATTGTGGTTGTGTTGCCGTGGTGAGGAGTGAGGGGGCATTGTGGTTGTGTTGCCGTGGTGAGGAGTTAGGGGGCATTGTGGTTGTGTTGCCATGGCGAGGAGTGAGGGGGCATTGTGGTTGTGTTGCCGTGGTGAGGGGGCATTGTGGTTGTGTTGCCATGGCGAGGAGTGAGGGGGCATTGTGGTTGTGTTGCCGTGGCGAGGAGTTAGGGGGCATTGTGGTTGTGTTGCCGTGGTGAGGAGTGAGGGGGCATTGTGGTTGTGTTGCCATGGCGAGGAGTGAAGGGGCATTGTGGTTGTGTTGCCATGGCGAGGAGTTAGGGGGCATTGTGGTTGTGCTGCTGTGGTGAGGGGGCATTGTAGTTGTGCTGCCGTGGTGAGGAGTGAGGGGGCATTGTGGTTGTGTTGCCATGGCGAGGAGTTAGGGGGCATTGTGGTTGTGTTGTCGTGGTGAGGAGTGAGGGGGCATTGTGGTTGTGTTGCCGTGGTGAGGGGGCATTGTGGTTGTGTTGCCATGGCGAGGAGTGAGGGGGCATTGTGGTTGTGCTGCCGTGGCGAGGAGTGAAGGGGCATTGTGGTTGTGCTGCCGTGGTGAGGAGTGAGGGGGCATTGTGGTTGTGTTGCCATGGCGAGGAGTGAGGGGGCATTGTGGTTGTGCTGCCGTGGCGAGGGGGCATTGTGAGGGGTCCAGATGGTCGTATAGCTCCGCCCTGTGGCGCTGTAATGTCCGTGAGTGTGCGGCGAGAGGCCGAGTGTGTCATTACACACACTCCAGAGGACGGTTAGCACAGCACTGTTGGCTTTATGCTGATTTGGGGGAATATCGAGTGATTAAAGTCAAATGCACTGTGCGGGATAGATTCTCAGACGCTGCGGCGCGAATGACAATGAGACGTGATTATCTCGTTGTGTATTTCCGTTTTCCCACACTGATTGTGAGCCTTAAACACACCTGTTTGTGTTGTGCCTCTTAAGGACTCTTTACAATAGAACATGGAGGTTTTACTTTCTATTACATGACATTAAATACTGGACAGAACAATAAAAATAACCACCAATGTTGGAAAAGTTTGTGCTTATTTGTAGGTTAGGAATTGGCTACAAACATTTTAAAAGTTAAAGTGGCCTTGAACTCGCAGCTAAACTGTGTGTAGGTGTTCGCTGTAGCTGCTCCTCGTCCTTTTAGTTTATTTGATTGCAAAATAGCGATATTTGCATCTTTGTGTTCAGAAACAGTCCAAACGTGAGTGTGTGCACAGGGTGATCATTTGTTTAATCAGATTTTGAATTTTAAATGCCACTGAATTTTTCACTTTGAGTTTTTTTAACTTTGAAAAACATGTTTGAATTATTTTCTGAATTTTAATTGCTGATTTTTTTAAGTAAAAAAAAAAAAATCAACGTGTTTTAAAATTCAAAGTAAAACATTAACCTTTTAAAATACTCTCAAATTTTCAAAATTCAAAATTTAAAGTGTAAAGTTCTCAGTGAAAAGTTTTGCAGCAAAGATTCAAGCCGTCAGGGCATAAGCCATCGCTGGTGTCAGTACAGACTGTGTACATGAGTGGATATAGCTAACGTGCTAGCTGTCATGTTCCAAACAGGAAGTGAACATGGGCGAAAGTGCTTCCTTCAAACTCTGACTCCAATTCACTTTGTATTGAAAAAAAAACGTGGCCGCCCTCACTGTGCCTGCGGCTGTGGCCTCGTCATTTTGCTCTTAAAATGTTTGTATGAACCCGCTTTACCTGAACCTGGAGTTTTTATGTCACTATTTTTGTCCATAAATAACATGAACATTAAAAACAGACACAGCAGGTGCTTTAACCCAAGTCTCTCCTGCTAGTGTTAGCTCCAATGGTATGGGTGGAAGGGGGTGTTACCTTTGAGTTTGGGCTGACAGTGGCTCAGTGGTTTGACCAGTGGTCCCCAACCTGAAGGTCAGAGGATCGATGGTGGTAACTACAGCCACAGCTGCCCCGGGGCAGACTGACCGTACTGTGGCTTTAAGTATCTCCTCCTATGAGACGAGACCAGAGACTAAAAACAGCATTTATTTCCTTCAAGCAAAAATAACATAAAACAGGTCTGATCCACATGAGTTCTAGAGCTGTTCACGATCTCTCGTGTAATCACAGAACAGCTTTGTGTGAAGAAAAGTTCAGCCTCTCTGAGGATTTCTGGGCAATGACCAGTGAAGAGACTCAAATTATATCTCCAACAATGATATGGACTGAACTGATATTTGGGATGTCGATATGTGATCCAGCAAATTTCTCTCTATCGGCACCGATAATCCGTAAATCCCACATCCCGACTCTCAACCCAAAATCCATCCATCCATTCCGTTTTATCCAGCTGGGTCGCGGGGGCAGCAGTTCGTTGCCCAGTCCTCTGCACCTGAACCAAAAACCCAAACAAAACCCAAAGTGCCAATTTGTTTAGCTATATATTCCTTTCTTAAACTGCTACCATGAACTCTCCATAACGTGTGTCCTAATTTGGCTGTACTTTCATATTTTCTCAATACTAAAAGAGTTCCAAACTTCTCATCTTCATTTGTCTCTGACTTTTGACTTGTTGTGTATTGCTGTTTGGAGACGTGACAGGCGACTCCTACTCACTCCTGAGCAGCCACAGACCCTGATGCTGCCGGAGGAGTGCAAACAGGCGACAGGGCTGACAGGGGCGACGGGGCTGACAGGTGCAGAGCTCCACTTCTCTCACTACTCCAATAAAAGTCCCACTCAGAATGTACACTGCTCGGTTAGCTTCATCTGGTGGGAGCGCAAACGGAGGCGGTTTCATTTGAAGCAGTAAAGAAGAAGACTTTATGCTAATGCTCGTGCTCTACGCCGACCCTGTCAGAGCTGTGTGAACTTTAAAGGTGCATTATGTAACTTTTTTGGTGGAGGGTTCATATTTTTGCCTCCGTTGATAAGTTATTCCTTTGTTTAGAAAGCTTGAGGTATGACTTTTCAAGCTTAAGTTTTTATCGCTGAAAAAGACTTTGAAAAACTTGTATTTTGGTGTGAGCGGGAGGCTTCTAGAGATCTGACCTGCACCTTTGTTTGATAGAGTCACCAGTGCGTCTCCACAGAGATGCACAAATATTGTGGTGGAGATGTTGATGTTCAGATCACTGTTCTGCTCAAGTAGCCTCTGTGAATGAACCCTGTGTAATTATTAGTGGAGCAATAGCGGGATTTGAGCTCATTCTGTAGATTTCTGTCAGCGTCAGCAGATACAAACACATATCGCCATCTGCTGGTGGTTTGCATATCTACACTCAGGTTGGAGGTATTGACGGACACATGTAAAAATGCTCTGTTCCACTTTGTGATGTCATGAAGTGGCAGTTTTCAAGCTGAAATTATCCAAATGATTTAAGTGAAGGTGTATGGAGTCTAAAAACACAGTGGAGCACTTCCCGCATCACCACATGAAGCATTATTGCAACATGGCTGATTAATACGTGTCATTTAAAGGTGCACTACAGAACTTTTCTTCAGGGGGGTCCATCATGTACTTTTCTCTTTGGAGCCATTGTTGCTTAGCTTTGGAATGTTCCACGGTATGGCATTAAACTTACCTGTCTTGCATTTATTTTCTATTTGAGTGTGTTTTTATCTCTCAAAAATACCCTGAAAACATTCTGAGCGGGGTGTCCGCTCCAGAGATATGACTTGTACCGTGGCCTGGTGGTGATTCCTATTTGTCTCCATAAAGACACATAACGTCATTGTGTGGAGCTTTCTAGGCAATGCTATAACATCTCCATAGAAACAAGCAGAAAAGTTACACAGTACACCTTTAAAGTGAAGTATGGTTAGTATAATAATAGAAGTACAGCACATAAAAGGTTGAGAATCTAAAAAGCTCCACTTCCTTCTGCCAACTAGCCCCATGTGGACTTCTTTGTGTGGTACAAACATAAGGCTGTGCAAAGTACTTGGCAGCGGCTCCACAGATAGAGTCTGTCGCCAGTTTACCAGACGGTTTGCGTTTGGACTCATGGTGTCAATGCCATTGTGTCTTCAGGCAAGACATTTAACCCGCCTTCTCTCCAATGGCTACAGCTCGAACAGACCGCAAAATGGACTTTTTACAGATTTTAACCTTTCCAGACAGACAGTATGGCAGACAATACCTGGGAATATGTTTTATATAACTGCACATAACTTAACCACCATTAACGTTACTTTTTCCGTAAAAAGCTGAGAAAAGCGTTTTTCCGAGCATATTTCCAGCATTATCCTACATTACACACATGCTGTGTGAGGACAAAGGGGAAAAAGAGTGTCCATTAGGACATTGTTTTCCACCAAACACATGTGCTTCGTCTATTTTGATTGGACCAAACTTTGCGAAAGAGTGAAATGAGTCAAAAATAGTTTGTAACAATTGAAAAAGCTAAGTGTAGGTATGTCTCAAATAAATGGCAAATGACACATCTCGGTCTGCGTAATTGTGCATGCCTTTGCTATTTTTATTTAAAGGTTTATTTCAGTCCAAATGAACAAATCCAAATGTAATTTCCACCCTGGAAATGCAGAAGTGCTGTGGCTCTGGCCGTGGTCCTGACAGGAGCTGTTTCCAGGACTGGACCAGGAAAGTCATGGAGCCACTGCACTTTTTTGTTTTTGTCTTTAGGGCAATAAGGAGATTTTTAGTTTTATTACAGACTTGATATTTTGCACTTTTGTAGCTAATGTACCTATTATTATTAGTTTTTATTGTTTTATTTTTGTATTTCCGGTCCTGTAGCTTCAGTCATATGCCACAACTACAGCAGCAGATTGTGAAACAACAGATTGTACTGAAAAAAGGATGTAGAACACTTGCTTACAGAGTAAAAGGGGGAATTTCAGCAGCAAAAAAACAAAAAAAAAACTTCAGGTGAGAACAAATGTACTAAAATTTAATTTAAGTCTGGAAGGTCTACCATGTTGTGGTTTCTTGTCTTGACGAAGTTGTATTTGGAGTGACTTGTGCATGTTTGTGTAATCTTTATTCTCCTGTATCTCTCTGATCTACCTCTGTTTTCCGCTCCACCCGTACACACCCACTGCGACGTATACACTTCCTTCTCCAGTTTTACTGTTGTAACTGGTGAAACACGTAGGATTTGGCAACATCGAGTAGTCATTTTTCTACACTTTTTTTTTAAACCCACGAGTGTGATGTGCAGACCAATAACTGTGTAGCTTTTCTTGGAAAGGGGACTCTATATTCCAGTCTCCATCTACACTTAACTATTCAGCCTGGAATGTTTCACAGTACAGCTTTGTATCTCCATGGAGACAAACAGGCCAATGCACAGATGAGTCTGATGGAAAGGATGGCCTGCTCACATATATGTGCTAAAAGGTATTTCTAAACAATAAAATCACTTACAATGAA
>CM068360.1:2779734-2784734 GCA_034769755.1 Odontamblyopus lacepedii
GCAGTAGTAGTAGCAGTAGTAGTAGTAGTAGCAGTAGCAGTAGTAGCAGCAGTAGTAGTAGCAGTAGTAGCGGCAGTAGTAGTGGCAGTAGTAGCAGTAGTAGCAGTAGCAGCAGTAGTAGTAGCAGTAGTAGTAGTAGCAGTAGTAGCAGTAGTAGCAGTAGTAGCAGTAGTAGCAGCAGTAGCAGTTGTAGTTGAAGCAATAACATACAGCAGATATATTCATATATTAATTCATATATTCCAGTTGGTTGAAGTGCTCTCACATTTGTGGATTCTTTCATGCTATAAAATATTTAGTAGAATAGCGACATTAGGCCCCTAAAGACGCTCTAGGACGGGCTCCAAATGAATACAACATAGCACTTTGATTTAGGCCTACTACTTATGATAAATATTATATCATTTCTTTATAATTTGATATTATGTCATTAGCCTACATATAATACAATCTGTGAGAAATACTGCACCCAGGGAAATTCAGAGTCAGGGTTTGCTGTAGCAATCTGTCGCAGCTGATGTTGCAGCAACATTTCCGCTGTGTGTCTCAGTCCCTTTGTGTCTCAGTCAAAGGTCTCAGGTCAGTTTCACAGGAGGACTGGTCAGGGAGGGTCAGCAGGTCCTGTGGAAGAGCCAAAAGTGTCCCTCCCTCCTCCGTGGCCTGCAGCATCACAGCAGTGTACAGGGGAGCAGGTGAACACAATAGGAAAGGCCTCATCCTTACTCCTCCCTGGTGTTTTGGTGTTTTGGTCCATTCCCTTAAAGCACATGTGTCAAACATGCGGCCCGGGGGCCAGATCCGGCCCTCCAAGACCTTTAATCTGGCCCTCGGCTGATTTTTCTATTAAAATACTTAACATTTTCTGATTTTTCTGTTAATTTTCTGCACCGTTTAGCATAGCAGCGTCTCCGGCATTTCTGTACGTTGCGACTCCCACCAGAGCAGCACAAATGAAGACTTTCCTCTTTCCAAACGCTCTTAAAGGACGATCGTTTTGACTGTCGACTGTGACCCTCATCAGCAAAATGTCAAAAAATGAGAAAAGCAGATGCTGAGTTCAGGATTTCCCAAGAAAAATAGTCTAATTCTTATTTGTTGACAGAGGTGAATGGGAACTCTGTGCTCAGTGTGTTTGGAACAAGTGGCGTTGCTCGAGGAATATAATCTTAAACACCACTACGAGACACGGAGAAAAATACGATAACTTGAAGAGAGAACTGAGTTTTCTGATCCGGCCCTTTTGGGATCAAAGTAGGCTGCATACGGCCCCCGGACCAACATGAGTTTGACACCCCTGCCTTAAAGTGTTTCTTCTGGAAGATCTTCTGTCATATTTCCCGCCACACATGGTGTAAAAAGCCTGTATCATGTGATTACCTATGCATTAAAATACCTTTCATTTTAGCTTCACTTCATGATCACGTTATTTGTGTCCAATAAATGCAGCGAAACTTGAAATTAGCACATGAATAATTAGCAGGTGATTAACATATTCACATGCCTTTAATATACACCCAAATGTACGCAGAGCCTACCTTAGTGTAAAACGAGTAGTAAACTGAGTACTACGTAGTACATACCCCCACCAAAGTGCTGCTCATGCGGTCAGGACAGCCCTACTTGCTGTCTGCTAAATGAGCCAAAAGCACGAGTGAAGCTGTGGAGATGAGGAGACGGCCCTTAGACACACACTTAAAATGACATAAGGTTTTTAATCACACACAACTCCACACTGCTGATATGGAAAACAAGCCGAGCCCAAAGTGGAGCTACATTTTAAAAGGATGGAGCACCCAAATGGAGATTGGGTTAGCAAAGAGTCGAGTATATTTAGAAATGAGAGTGCTCCGGCTTCACTGTGGGATAATCACACTTTTAGGTTGGTTGGTTTTGTGTAATTTGCGAGAGCTAATACAGTCCACCCTTCATGTTTATCCATACGTCATTTGTGCCGCACTAACATCTCATTTGCTTTTAGGCACCAGCATCGGCAATAACCAAACAGAAATCATTAAGGGGTTTTCTTCTTTTCTATTACATATAATGACTAAGGGACTTTGGCTGGTTAAAGCCATAATCTGAAACTCCTTCGCAAAAATAGACAAAATAAGTTCAAGAACATATCTTATAAAACATACAAGTCTTTATTTGCCTGCTTGTCCTCATGGAGATGCTTTGCCTGAAGGTTCCACACGATGACATTAAACCACTATCTCCATGGAGACAAGCAGGTGAGGTTAGGTCAGGTTACAGGTCAGATGTGTGGAGAGACAGGCAGGTAGGAGACCCACTAGCAGAAAAGTTTCATGGAACACCTTTAAACCTCTAAGTTCTCACACAGATACATTTACCAAAGTTCTGTGGTAAAAAAAATAAAATAAAATCAATACATTTCCCAAAGTTTGTGGTCTGGTCAGATGTGTCTGCCAGAAGCACTTGGACTGGACCGAGCTCCGAGGAGCAGGAGATCTGAGCTGGATCTGCTCACGGAGGCCTCCTGAGATACTGTGTGAAAGTATAACCACGGTTCTGTTTTCTTCAGCTTTTCACACTTACATTTGAGTTTTGTTGAGATTTGGTCAAAGTAAACTCTTGTTAGTTTTAAGAGGTTATTCCTCTCTTACCTTATGCATGCAGAGAATTCTCATTATTCACTGTGATGAATCTGTAAGAGCTTTTCTCTCAGAGACCACAGCAGTAATGCCACTATAGGAGGATAACGTTTATAATTCGATGCAGATGATTTTGCTCAACAACACTGAAAAGAAAAAAAAAAGGAACACAGCCTTTAGAACAGATAAGAAATGGAGCATGTATTATTTAATATAAAATTGCTCAAATATGTAAACAGATGTCTTTTTGTCTCAGTAAAATCTTAAACCTGATTGTGTGTCTGTAACAGCGGTTCTGCTTTGTCTGAAATGGCATCATACAGATATATTGTGTGAGCAGCTCTTGAGCGACTTTGAGTTGGGAAAAGTAGAACTGCACTGATCCAGTCATTTTAGTTCCAGTACCGATAGTTGAAAGTATTTACTGATACCCGATATGAACCGACATGAGAGCAGAGACTGAAAACAGTCTTTTTTAAAAACAAAAATAAAACGAGCTCTTATTTATCCCTTGATTACAGAAAAACTTCATGTAAAGAAAAGCCCAGTCATTCTGAGACTTCCTGGGCTACTACAACCAGTCTTAGTTCATTGATTTATAAGTCTAACCAAGGTATTTGGAAGCCAGTATCGATCCAGAATTTTTTTTAGTATCAGTGTCGATATCAGATTCCAGTACCGCGTCCGAGGGCGACAGTAGCTCAGTCGGTAGAGCATTTGTCCACTGATCTGAAGGTTGGCGGTTTGAGTCCTGCTCTCGATGTCGTTGTGTCCTTGGGCAAGACCCTAAACCCCCGCTGCCCCCAGTGTCTGTGGACAATGTGTGTGTGAAAGAGTGCGTGGTTCTTTGATGGAATGTGCTTTGAGTACCGTGAACATGGATAGTTAGATGAAAATGTGATGATTTCCCTGCCCTGGTGAAAAGCACTTATAAACTTATCATGGAGACTGAACAGAACACTTTGAATCACTGCAAATAGTTTCAAATGAACTAGTTCTGTTTTGCACATTTTCAGACAGTAACAATCAGGTAGAGCACCTTTAAACTGACATCTTGCATTCCTTCACTTACAGTAATAGACTTTGTAGCTCGTGTATTTTTAGCCTGTGTGGTGCATGTATCCGGTGACGTTAGCAGATCTAATAGTTCCATCTCCTCCTCTGTAACGCCATATTTACCAGCCCACCCAAAGCAACACCCGCCACTTATTTTTAGACAAGAATAAACGCAGAAATGGAATTAGCAGCTGTGCCCTGAGATCCTGGGACTTTAAGGACAGTCTCATCTGCTGTAAGATAAATGAGTGTAGGTAATGGAGTATACGCTGGTCGAAGTACAACTCCAGGGCAGAGGAGAGAGTCGTCATGAATGTGGTTAAGTATTAAGAGTGTTACTTCAAAATAATATTACAGTGTAGTGGTCCAAAAAACGACTCAAGTAAAAATATCAGTCATTTAACGAGTAACTGTCAGGACGTAACATCTGATTCATAATTGGAAACTGGAAATGAATGGAACTGGATCTGGTCTTTTCAAAGGACAAACACAAAAATGTGACACACTGAATCATTTCTGAAGAAGCGCTGCAAGAAACTAATGAAATCAAATCACTGAAGGGCTCTGCACCTGATTTTTCTTTTTTTTAAATTGTGAAAAACAGAATTTCAAATTCTGATTCCAAGACTGGTATTGATGACACATGTGTATATCTCTTAATTTATTATTTGCAGGGTTTTGATAGCACATTTATGCACACATTATAATGCATTAAGGCTACAACACTGCTGATTGTTCACAACAGCTATAGGCCTGTTAAAGGCTGTCCAAGGTATTTGCATTCTTGCAAATAAATGCCAACAAACTTGAGATGTTATAGCTCTAAGAATAGATGGAAAATATTATGGGAGAGAAAGAGTAATAATTAGGGCTGTTAATGCAATCCATAACACGATTAGAGGTCGCCGGTCTTTTGATTGATGCAATGATTTTTGTTATGTTTTTATTTGTGGTTAGAGTTCGCCAACTCTTCGTCCCTTCTACACATCCGTAGGCAGCTCCTCTGGCTGTCTCACTTTTGAACGGGCTTCTGGACTTTTGAACTGTTTATCTGACTTTTAAAAACTTCCAGACGCTACAGTTTACAAGTCAAGAGTTAAATGCAGCCTGTGTCAAGCAGAGTTTCAGTACCACATCGTCTAAGTTGGAACCTCCAAGCTAAACCCCTGGGTGCAGTGAGGGGAGCGTCCCAGCCAAGCCAACCTCAGATCCGACAAACTACCATTTCACCACAGACCTGTGGATGACCACCCGTCAAAGAAAATAACTACAGCGATTGCTAAATGGGTACGAATTGCTTCACATTATGGCTTTAAAACTGTCTTGAAATGC
>CM068360.1:2789734-2792234 GCA_034769755.1 Odontamblyopus lacepedii
GGACCAAGCACAGATCCTTGTGGAACACCGCAAGCTACTTTAGAGCAGGGAGAGGTGCACTGGTTTACACTAACAAACTGGTACCTATCTGATAGATAGGATTTAAACCATTTGAGGGTAAGTAAGTAAGTAAGTAAGTAAGTAAGTAAGTAAGTAAGTAAGTAAGTAAAAGTACTATGTACCTCTGCATGTTGCGCGATTGAAAGTTGGTAAGATGACAGTGAGGGTGTGTGGAGAATACTTTTCACGTTTTTTTTTTTTTTTTGGCAGAGGAGTAGAGTGTCCCGGAGCTTTCATGTCAGACGCCTGTGAAGAGGGGCCAAGAAAACTGAAAATAAAAAGTAAAAAATGCGTCTGCACCGAGGTTCTTGCACGTGTTTATAGAGGACGTGTGTTTGGTCCAGACCACACAGAGAAACAAGAAATACTAATACTAATACTTTTTCCAGTTTAATATACAAGTGTGTTTTCAATACTAAGAAATAGACTTGATACTCAGTCCTGATTCTGATAGCACAATAGTAAAAAAAACAAAAAAAAAACACTCTTTCTTGAGACAATACAGTCTGGTTTTCAACATGAAATACTTGACAGTACTTTCTTTTCTATTCCCATGTGTCCTGATATGTGTGTTCTCCCTCAGTGCTCCAGGGGCACTAGTCTCTGTGCTCTTCTACTTGTTCTGACACAGCTCAGGATCATTCTGAACACATTCAGGAAAGGCTCTGCTCTGTCCTGTCAATGGGACTTATCCACAACTATTGTAGCACGTGCTCGATCTAGTTTCAATACTAGTTTTAGTATAAATTAGCATGTGATTTTCAATACTTTTGACAATCTTAGTCTATATAATCATGGATTTTTTTTTCCTATACCATGAGTGAAACTTCTCCAAGTTAAAGGTGCTGTAGTACGCACGGTTGACTCTTGTGAGTGTTAAACCATGTTGTGATGCTGTTACCTCATTAAATACAGACCCGGAGTTGTGTTTTGTTTCATTCGTGCATGTCTGAGTAACCCTTTATTTTTTTTATGATGCCATGAAGCCGTAGTTTTCAAGTCTTTAGCTCAGTAGAGATCGCCAATTCCGGGACTGAAATTATCCAAATGATCCTGGTGAAGGTGTGTTTAAAAACACAGTGGAACAGAGTGTTTTCAGAGTATTTGAGAGAATGTTCCTGTGAATGAAACAAAACACAACTCCGGGTTTGTATGCGATGACAAAACATTATAACCACAAAAATATCAGCTTAAAGGCCCTTTACATGTTTTAAACTTCAACAAGAGCTCCTCCAGCGGGGCAAAATACGCCCGTACTTTGAATTATTGTATATAGAATTAAGTTAGAATTTGTCAAACCTAGTTAAAGATGAATAGTTGGTGCAGTTTGGAAGTTTGACATTCCTAGGTGAGACGGTTGTCGAGTTAGAGCGCGGACAAGAAATTGTCCACAGACAGACGGACAGACGGACAGACAGACGGACAGACGGACAGACGGACAGACAGACGGACGGATAATCAATAGGGAAATCTGGCTCTTGCAGTAGGAGTATGAGTATGACATCATCACATTCTAGAATCGGAATTCCACCAATCAGATTGCAGCAACAGAACTTAAAGACACTACAAAGCTTTGAAGTGTCCACAGACGGATAGACGGACGGACGGACGGACGGACAGCGCCATACCATAATACGTCCCGTCTTATTACAACGGGCGTATAAAAATGTGCTAAACATGTCATTAATAAACATTTCTTCAGCACAGTCTAGTTCCAGTAGTTCAGACTAAACAGGATATCCAAAATCTCTATGGAAATTAGAATGCTTTTGCTGGACTTTCACAATATGCATAAAACTTCATCCATCTCCCCTCGAATCTGTTTTGCATTCTCGAATATTCAAACCTGAGGTACTCTTTTCACTATATTATGCAAACGAGAGTCCATGTCGCTTTAATCTTTGCATCCGCACCCCAGATCACTCACACACACACACACACACACACACACACAAAGCTCCATATAGCTCATGCTGTTCGGTGTAAGCATATGGACAACATGTGGGGCAGTTTTAATTACAAGGACCAGTGCAGCAGATTAACCCTGATGCCACGTAGGGTCGGCACTTATCTGAAGCATGTAAACCCGCACGGACTTTGTTTAGCGTGTTTCATGTGAATGTGTTCGTGACTGCTGGCTCCATGTATGAAACATGTGGAGTTAAAGCCAGGGTTAAAGGAGCACTGTGTAACATTAACATGCTTGTCTCCATGGCGATGTGTATCTTTGACTGCAGTGTTCGAGGATGTGGCATTAAACGGATCTACATTGCCATTGTTTGATTACAGAAATGATTAGAGAAGTGTTATGCCACACGATGGACAGTTCCAGGCAATACAATGCTATTACTACTACTACTACTACTACTACTACTACTACGGTTACTGCTACTATTATTATATCACCACTACTGTTCCTTCTACTACTACTACTATTCCT
>CM068360.1:2797234-2834734 GCA_034769755.1 Odontamblyopus lacepedii
ACAGACGCTGTAATCCTTCATTTAGAATAGAGCAAGAGCACTACATAAGCAGGTGACCTCACCAGGCTACGTGGCAGATCAGATCTGTGGACTGGGGACCATGAGATGGATTTTCCTGATGTTTGTGAGTTCACATTTATCACAGTTATCTTTACTCTATAAGGATAATCAGACGGGTGGACCAATCACGGCGCAGCGTGGAGGTTTGTGCAGAAGCCAAAGGTGAAGCGTCCAAAAGAACCAAAACAAATATGACAGATGTTCTTCAGCCTATTTTAGCCTCCACACAGATTATTTAGTCTGAAAAACATGCAGGAGGGAAGAGCTCTGTGCGTCTGTGGACAGGGAAGAGGCTGAGTGCTTTTGTCTCCACTGACATACACTAAAAATATGTGTTTAATTTCAGAGCAATAAAAACTCAAGCATGACTGAAACACTGTTGACAACGCCCTCTAGCAGAAAAGTGATGTAATGCAGCTTTAAAACATACACTTTTCTCTTGGACTCACCACCTGCTGTGTGCCCTCAGGCCTCCGGCTCAACTGGTCTAAATGACAGACACAACTTTAACTGCAAATTCAAGTCATTCTACTTCTAGAACATCCCATGAGCCTGTGCTTGAGCCCCGCCGTATTCAGACAGTGGAATAGTGAGCTGTGGGGAAAGCACTGTTACGTCCTCTTTGTTAGGGGAGGAAATTAACAATAAAAACCAAGATGTATTAGGTTTAACTAAAAACTGTGATTTATTAGTTATGAAATAAAGAAAAGAAAAGTGGTACAAACTAAGGCCCCTTAAGTACAAAAAAAAAAAAAAAAAACTAAAGTTGTACACAAAGAATAACAAAAGTGTCTCAATCAAAATCAAAGAACAAAGGGCCAGCAGCATAAACAGCTGAAATGAAACACAACAGAACTGAAATGTAGAGTTGTCACGAGGCTGTTCCAGAGCCAGCAGCAGACACTCCCAGCCTCTGTCCTGCAGGCACAGCTCCTGTAAATCTGGATCCGGGGCTCGCGGACCGGATTTACATGTAACACAAGAAGCAAACACAATAGCGGCAATGGGAGTAAAGGATTCAGTACAAAAAGGGCTGGAACAGCACTCATCTGAATAACTAATCAGCAGTATCCAGCCTGAGAGTGGCAACAAGCAGGCGATGCCACTTGGTAAGTTACAGGTCAGATTTGTGGAGAGGCGTGCCCCACTCACAGTTAGAATACATGTTTTATGGCACCCGTTTTGAATATATACACGGCTGATGAGTTTAATGCCACATTCCAGGCAAAGCAACAATATCACCATGGAGACAAACACTTGACAGACACTCCACCCAAAAGTGACATAATGCAGGTTTATGAACAGCCCTCAAGCACAGGTTTGGGCTCCGCTTACACTCTTATCTCCTCTCAACCACTTTTAGCATCGCGCTGTTTCGATTAGCGGCTAATGACATGCTAACAGGCGAGCGTGTCTGTGTGTGTGCAGGAGAGTTTAGCACAGGTACAAGTGTGATAAGCACTGGCACACTGGACTCAGGCTCAGTGTATTGATGCTTTGGCATTAGCACGGGCCTGTCCCGTGATGGATGTGAGGAAGAGGAGGAGGATAAATGGGGGTGACAGACACAGTATGGTGCGTGTCCCTCCTCCGTAAACAGGAGATAAGACGGGGATTAGGAGAGCGGGACTATACTGTGGTGTCATGACACTGAGGGACTAGTGCTCCAGTGTTTCTTCTAGCAGCTGTGGGATTGAAAGTGTTTCATTTTAAAGTGGGCGTGCCGTGCATTATTTTGCTCCTTACTGATTTTAAAACAGGCTTTGGCCTCTTTAATGTTGTTCAATTCAATAACAGTGTTTCTCAATCTGTGGTATGTGCACCGATTATTCCTTTGCTCAGTGTAAGTCAGTTTAATACACATGTTGTCTTCTTTTGGCCTAGTTTTGGTTAAGAACTAGGATTGACACAGTGTAGTGCTGTTATAGACTTGTTTTATATCTGGTGATACTCAGAAGACCAAATCATTTGGGGGGTGTTTTTTAAGGTGAATAGCCTGTGCTCTTAGTATTTTTTTTTTTTTTTAAGTGTATTACGATCTGAGGTCTGCGGTCCAGCTCCTGCCTGTGCTGGTGCCTAAGACGAGATTTAAAACCAGGGGGGACAGGGTCTTCTCTATGTCCGGCCCCAAACTCTGGAACGCTCTGCCCCCCACAGGGGAGGAGGGTAAGACCCACTTTTACCCTCTGGCTTTTAACACCGCGTGAGTCGTGTGCTCCTCTGTGTCTTTTATTTATTTATTTATTTTATTTATTTTGAATTAATTTCTTATCATTTTTTAGCTTTATGCATTTTAACACTTTTTATGTATAGTTTTCATTGATGACACTGTCATGTATTGTATTGTATTCATTTGTCTTTGGAAACATGGATTGGATCACACGTTTTTTCTCATTCTCAGTGTATGGACAGGTCATGCCTCATGTACTTTTAGGTTTATACTGGAAATTCCCCTGATCTGGCCAGGATTTTAAAACTTACATCAGGTTATTCATCTTGTTTTAGATTTATTATCAACTTAGATTTATTATTATCGCTTCATTCTAGTTGTTTATTTGAAGAGAAATTGTCCAGTAAAATGATCTTGCTGCATGGACAGTACATTTTACTACTTTTAAGTCATTTTCTGATAGATTTAAGTGTTTATATATTAAATTTTGGCCAAGCTTTTTTGCAGTGTAAACCAACTGGATTTCCGCTTTGGAGCTGGCAACCCAAATGACAGAGTCATGTGATGCTCATTCTGCTTTCTGATTGGACAGTGGTTTTGAACCAAAACACAACCATTATAACAGAAAGTGCTTGTCCGTCGTGTCCAATGTTTCTGTAAAGAAGAATAAACCAACATTACGATGGTTGAGTAAAAGCGAGTAGTACCAGGGAGAAGGCTGCTCATATATCAGCTATGAGGCTAAAGTGTCTTGCTCAAGGACAGTATGTGTACAAGTAGTGTGCTTATCACTTTAAAAAAAAAAACAGTTGATTCATCTTTAATTATATGTAGCTTCTGACTTAGTATTAAAATTTGACACACCACCCCCTCCCTCCCATAGTAACACCACACACACACACACACACACACACACACACACACACACACACACACACACAGCTGATTATATAATATTCCATAATGCATTCTCGAACAGTGGTACCACGTCTCTTATATAATCTTATCAAATATGAATGACCGTGGCTAGTTTGTGTAGCACTTTCCACAGTGTTTCATTCATGCTAACGTTCGTCCATAGGTTTCCCTCCCATAACAAAACCTCCATTAAAATTCTATGAACCCTACCGGCTTCCGTCTTCTCTCCCTCCATGTCCCATGATGCCTCTGGCCTGCAAACCCTTGAGTTACAAACAAACATGTCCTCCCTCTCGGTCTGACGCGCACATGTGCTGTGAGAGGCCCCGGAGCCGGGCGGCGAGCTTGTGTATTCTCCACCATTAGCGAGGTGACAGGCGGCGTTAGCTTGACTGGCATGTTTATAGTTTGGCGTCGGGGCAGGTAATGAGAGGCCTTGGAGCTGCGCTGGACGAGCAGCGCCGGCCCACCCAGAGAAACAAGGCTGTGCAGGAGCGCAGGAGTCAGACTACACACCACAGATCCTCGACTATTACAGGAGCAAACATGGACTCTGTACTGCCGCTGATTTCACACAACTTTAATGATTATGGAACTTTTCTGGTGGTGGGGTCAGGTATCGGCTTCATCGGGATGCACCAATACAATACTGACATTGGATATGCACTGCAAAAAACAACATTTAGTCAAGCTAAAGTGACTTGAATTAAGACATTTTGACCATGATTTGAGTAAATTTCACTTGGCAAGTAAAAGGATCCACCAGTGCAGTAAGACTGTTCTACTTCAAATATGAAAATACATCTCGCTACACTTAAAATAAGAAAAACAACTTTTTGCACTTAAAATAAGAAATAAAATCAAATGTTGCTTGAATTAAGAAAAAAAAAAAAATAAATAAAATTATTCCACTGGTAGATAATGTTACCTGTCAAGATGAATCTACTCAAATAAAGTAAAATGCTCTTAAGTCCCTCCTGTGGGTTCACCACCTGCAGAGGGGTTCATAGGGGGGGTCAGGTGCTATGAGTATTGGGCAGCAAGCTGCCCCCGCGACCCAGCTGGATTAAGCGGGAGAAGATGGATGGATGGATGGATGCTCTTAAGTCATTTTAACTTAGCTACATATTGTTTTTTTCCAGTGTGATATTGACATTTTTCATAGCTTGGATTAGGGATGCTTCCCTAAATCAGATATTGATTCCAAGATATCGGTTCAGTCGATATCCTCGTTTGAAATATAAACTGATGTAATAAGCACATTTTAAGACACCCAAAGCACTACAGCGGCCCCGGTCCCGGTCCGTGGGTTGTTTGGTACTGGGCCGCACAGAAAGAACAAATAACTTACATTATTTCTGTTTTATTTATTATCCAAGTCTGAACACTGTTTTATTTTGAAAAATCACCCGAATTCTCTCCGTTACATCCGTCTCTGACTCACTCCTGACTCATGTCCAGAGGTTTGTCTCGGTCAGTGATACATTAACGCTAATATTAAACCCACAATCTGCAAAATTAGTAAAAACATCAATGTTTTATTGTATTTATAAAATACCATAGTTTTTGTGTCGGTTCTATCATTTTATTTGGTCATATTTACCCCACTCACCTTAAAGGCCGCTCTGTGAAAATATTGTCTGACATGAAACCGTCCATGGAGTAAAGAGGTTGGGGATCACTGCTACACACTGGTACGATCCTACTGTAGCCACAGCTGCCCTGGGACAGACTGACAGAAGCGAGGCTCCAGTCTGCCCCGTCTCTATCATCATCACACACACACACACACACACACACACACACCGCTTTCATACTGGACAATGTGGCTGAAGTGTCTTGCCTAAGGACACAACAGTTTTGGGCACTGGCGCCCCCTTGTGGCACCTGGTGTTCTTAACGTCTCCCATCCAAGCACTAAACCAGGTCCAGCCCTGCTCAGCGTCTGAGCTCTGATGAGATCAGACTTTGGCGTCTGGTTTGACATTTCAAATCTTACACAGTTCCTTTAAGGTTTCACATTTTCCATGTGAAAATGAACTGACATTCACCTTGTAACAGAGCATCCATTTACTCTTAAAGGACTTTGTACTGTGACTCACTGTGGTGCATTAGGCCAGAGCGAACACACACACACACACACACACGCACACACACACACACACACACACAAGCACAAACTAACCCACACGCTCACACTCACACACACACACGCACACACACACACACACACACACACACACAAGCACAAACTAACCCACACGCTCACACTAACACACACACACACACACACTCACACACACACACATGCACACACTCACACACACTCACACACTCACACACACACACTCACACTCACACATGCACACACACACACTCTCCACACTCACACACTCACACACACACTCACACACACACTCACTCACACATGCACACACACACTCACACACTCACACACACACACACACACTCACACACACACTCACACTAACACACACACACACACACTCACACACACACACACACACACACACACACACACACACACACACAGTCTCCACACTCACACACTCACACACACACACACTCTCCACACTCACACACTCTCCACACTCACACACTCTCCACACTCACACACACACTCACACACTCACACACACACACAGTCTCCACACTCACACACTCACACACACACACACTCTCCACACTCACACACTCTCCACACTCACACACACACACTCACACACTCACACACTCACACACACACTCACACACTCACACACACACACACACACACACTCACACACTCACACACTCACACACACACGCACACACACACACACAGTCTCCACACTCACACACTCAGAGCCTGTGTGAGGGGTCAGTCCAGTCTGGAGTGAGACACTAGAGCAGAACATGAGCCTGATCACCAGAACTAATGTTTGAATATTTCATTATGGAAGAAGTGCCTCAGTTCAGCCACATGAGAGAGAAAGTGTCCAGGGTCAGAGAGCAGCTACTACTACTACTGCTACTACTACTACTGCTACTACTACTACTGCTACTACTACTGCTACTACTACTACTACTACTACTACTACTGCTACTGCTGCTACTGCTACTGCTACTACTGCTACTACTACTACTGCTACTACTACTACTGCTACTACTACTGCTACTACTACTACTACTACTACTACTACTGCCACCGCTGCCACCGCCACCGCTACTACTGCTACCACTGCTACCGCCACCGCTACCACCGCTACCACTGCTACCGCCACCACCACTACCACCGCTACCACTGCCACTGCTACCGCCACCGCTACCACTGCTACCACTGCTACTGCTACCACCGCCACTACCACTACCACTACCACTACCACCGCTACCACCGCCACCGCCACCGCTACCACCGCTACCACTGCCTACCGCTACCACTACCACCGCCACTACCACCACTACCACCACCACTACCACCGCTACCACCGCCACCGCCACCGCTACCACCGCTACCACTGCTACTACTACCGCTACCACCACTACCACCGCCACTACCGCTACCGCCACTGCCACCGCTACCACCGCTACCACTGCCACCGCCACTACCGCTACCACCACTACTACCACCACTACCACCACCGCTACCACTGCCACCGCCACCGCCACCGCCTACTACCGCTACCACCGCCACCGCTACCACTGCCACCGCTACCGCTACCACTGCCACCGCTACTACCACCGCTACCACCGCCACCGCTACCGCTACCACCGCCACCGCTACCACCACTACCACCACCACCGCTACCACCGCTACCGCCACCGCCACCGCCACCGCTACCACCGCCACCGCCACCGCTACTGCCACCGCTACCACTGCCACCGCCACCGCTACCGCCACCGCTACCGCTACCGCCACCGTTACTGCCGCCGCTGCTGCTGCCACTGCCACCGCCACTGCCACCGCCACCACCGCTACCGCCACTGCCACTGCCACTGCCACTACCATCACTACCACCACCGCTACCACTACCATCACTACCACCACCGCCACCGCTACCACCACTACCACCACTACTACCACCGCCACTGCCACCGCTACCACTACCACTGCCACCGCCACCACTACCACTAGCACCACCACCGCCACTACCACTACCACTGCCACCGCTACCACCACCGCCACCACCACCACCATCACCACCACTGCCACCGCTACCACCACCACTACCACCACCGCCACTGCTACCACTACCACCGCCACCGCCACTACCACTACCACTACCACTACCACTGCTACTGCCACTGCCATCACTACCACCGCTACTGCTACTACTACTACTACAACTACAACTACTACTACTACTACTGCTACTGCTACTACTACTACTACTACTACTGCTACTACTACTACTACTACTACTACTACTACTATTACTACTGCTGCTACTGCTACTGCTACTACTACTACTACAACTACTACTACTACTACTACTACTACTACTACTACTACTACTACTATTGCCAATACTACCACCACTACTACTACTACTACTACTACAACTACTACTACTACTACTACTACTACTACTATTGCCAATACTACCACCACTACTACTACTACTGCTACTGCTACTGCTACTACTACTACTACTACAACTACTACTACTACTACTACTACTACTACTACTACTACTATTGCCAATACTACCACTACTACTACTACTACAACTACTACTACTACTACTACTACTACTACTACTACTACTACTGCTACTGCTACTGCTACTACTACAACTACTACTACTACTACTACTACTACTACTACTATTGCCAATACTACCACTACTACTACTACTACAACTACTACTACTACTACTACTACTACTACTACTACTGCTGCTACTACTACTACTACTACTACTACTACTACTATTGCCAATACTACCACTACTACTACTACTACAACTACTACTACTGCTACTACTACTACTACTACTACTACTACTACTACTACTGCCACTGCTACTACTACTACCAGTACTAGTACTACTATTGCTGTGGAGGTGTTTTTATTAATGTCACATTTGTACTGTACCAGAAAGAATCAGGTACTCGTTAACAATAACTGCACCTAATTACTAGTGATGTAATTAAGAATGATTCAGGCTTAGTCACACTTTAGTGAAACCACAGTTTGTATCCGAGGTTTCTCAGCTTGTTCCACTGCTGTGACCATCAAGGGGAAGTGTTTGATTGAACTCTCAGATCAGTGTTTCTCAGCTCTTTCAGTGAGAGTCGTCCCAGACTGATAAAAGTGTAGTAAACTCTGCTCAGAGGGACACACATCAGGCTGGTGTTGACACAGTGTGATTTGTGCCACTACTCTGAATGACAAGATGAAAAAATGCAATGAAGTGCAGGTAAGCAGTGGAAAACCATCACACTTAAATACAGAAAATAAGCATTTGTACCTTCGGGTCGCCAACCTGTAGCTCAGGATCTACTGGTAGCACTAAAGCCCCTTCGAGGTAGCTCACCAAGGGATTTCTGAATGTACTGAATAAGCCAAATTTGATCAGTTAAATGCCTTTTATCATTGTGCATGTATAATTTTGTTTAACTTCGTACACTACTAAATGGATAATGGTTTATGTTTTATAAGCATCTAACTGTACCTCATCTAAGGCTGCGGCTCTTATATTTACTACATTTGTTGTGACCGTTAAAACTAACAGCTCACTGGCATTTTCATTTTATAAAGGAGCTCACCAGGGGAAAACGGTTGGAGACCACTGCCTTAGGGGGTAATTTCCATCCATTCTTTGGGAAATTCCAGTCAAAACATTAAGTTAAAGTCCACTTTATTGTCCCTGTTGCGATATTTGTCCCCTGCATTTGACCCATCCAATGACTGGGCCATCTCCTCAGGAACAGTGAGCACCACAGAGCCACACCCGGAGACTATCTGCGGATCTGGAGCTGGTCTTGGTCAGGTCTACATTAGTTGGAGGATTTCTCTTGTGGTGCATGTTCTGGGTCGATGAGGGAAACCCACTCAGACACAGGGAGGCAACCACTCACCGTGCTGCTGCTAAAACATATTCTTAGCAGCAGCACATATTTGTCTTCCTGATCTAAGACTTCTTGTGGCATTAATAGTGTTTTGGATGAGTGGTGCAGTACTTTCCTAACCCCACACTTACCGTACAGTGTTAGTGTGAGTACCACTGCTCTAACACGCCATTAGCATTAAGACGCTGGCTGCTGTTAGCCACTGTTAGCACTGTTAGCTGTTGTTAGCGGCTGTTAGCCTCTTAAGTAAGCTCTGTGGGCCCTCGGCTTGGCCCCGCTCCTCCCACACAGCACTGTCAATATAAATGGCTCCCTTACATCAGCACTTAAGAGAGAGAGTAGTCACAGTTAAGAGTCACAGTATGAAGTGATCAGAGCGAGGCTAGTGCTGCTAACTGTATCAGAAGGATTATGTGTGTGTGTGAGTGTGTGTGTCCATGTGTTGTTGTGATGGTGCAAACTGTACCTGCAGCAATGGGGAGGGCACCTATGTTCCACAGATCTGTTAGAATATATTTTTGCAAGTAAATCCACCCTGGCCCTAAACTTAACTAGAAACATTTACGTGATTTTAGTCCTGCCAGTTTCCATTGAACTGAAGATAAAAGGAGCTGTTCACTTGAAAACAAACTCTACACTGGAAGAAAAACAATATCTAGGTAAATAAAAATGACCTAAATTAAGAACATTTTACTTTATTTGAGTCAATTCATCTTGACAAGTGAAATTATTTGCTAAGTGTTTTTTTTTTCTTAATTCAAGAAAGAATTTCTTTCTTTTTTTAAGTGCAAAAAGTTGTTTTTCTTAATTTAAGTTTAGCAAGATGTATTTTCATATTTTAAGTACAAAAATCTTACTGCACTGGCAGATCATTTTACTTTCAATTGAAATGTACTCAAATCATGGTCAAAATGTCTTAATCCAAGTCATTTTAGCTTGACTAGATTTTGGTTTTTTTTTTGCAGTGTACATGACATCACAAGGTGGAACAGAGCATTTTGAGCTTTGGAGATGTAGACAGACTAATAGTAAAGGCTTCCTCATGTGAGAATGAAACAAAACACAACTTTGTTTTGAGGAGGTAACAATATTCTACCATGACTGAAAGCTCACAAGAGTACATTTTGTATAATATAGGACCTTTAAATATATTCTGCACACAGAGTTGTATCGAACAAATATGGATAAAATATTCACCACTGTTTCTGCAGTGTTTCCACGCATATCCTCCTGACAGAATACATCCGTGTCATTACAGATACCTCCTCTTCCAAAGCCTTCGTAATGAAAGTGTGTGCACCCGCGTGGACCCAGACGTGTGTGTTCTTGTTTGGGTTCCTGCCTGAAATGTGAGTTATAGACGCTGTTCCCTCCCTCTGGGCCAGGTGGTAATGCAGCAGGAATATAGGGGATGTGTTCTATAATGAGATGTGGCACGCTGAGAAAACACAATACACACATGAGTTACACAAGAGACGTGCATATTTGAGGTTTTACCCAGGTTTTAATGCTGTTCTCCTTACAAACTTAGCTGTGGACGAGGGCCTCTCAACAAC
Source organism: Odontamblyopus lacepedii (assembly GCA_034769755.1). Lineage (NCBI taxonomy): Eukaryota > Metazoa > Chordata > Actinopteri > Gobiiformes > Gobiidae > Odontamblyopus > Odontamblyopus lacepedii. Next base: position 2,808,014 of record CM068360.1, read on the forward strand.
ACGAATGATCCCTTTAGATACATCTGTGTCTGGAGCAGTTCTGAGATTTAAAGAGGCCATATTGTTGCTTGTGTTTGCTATATAATTAGAAACTATGAAACCAGTGGATCATTATGTTGTAATTTGGACATTTTAATGTATCTAAATTTACTGAAAAAAAGAAAAATCCACTCATTAAAGGCTGGTTTACAAACCAGTGTCAAATGCAGATGTGCTTCACAGCTCCTCGATGCACCTGTCAGCCAATCACAGAGCTCTGGGACACCTCTCAGCCAATCAGAAAGCCACCTGATCACTCAGAGCACAATGAAACGGAGAAATTCATTTTTGCACAGACAAAAATAGCACCAGCCCTCCACAATCTGAGTGCAGAAGGTGAAGAGTATAGAAGGTATTCAGGAACAAGATCTCCAAGGCCATGGTTCTCGACCGGAAAAAGGTGGATTGCCCTCTCCGGGTGGGTGGGGAGTCTCTGCCTCAAGTTGAGGAGTTCAAGTATCTCGGGGTCTTGTTCACGAGTGAGGGGAGGACGGAGCGTGAGATTGACAGGAGGCAGTGATGTAGTTGCTGTATCGGACCGTTGTGGTGAAGAGGGAGGTGAGCCGAAAGGCTCAGCTCCCGAAAAGCTCTTGATTTACCTCAATCTATGTTCCTTCCCTCACCTATGGTCATGAGCTCTGGGAGTGACCGAAAGTACAGTGTGCGAAATAAAAAATTGGGGGGTGAGGGGGGCCCGACCCCCCAATTAACCCATCACACCGCCCTAAAAAGCCTTAAAAGCATAATTTTGAGGCTGTAACATTAGAAAAACTACACAATCTGGTTGTAAACAGGAAGGAAAACAATTTGTACGAAACTGAGAAATCCCTTTTGGAGGAGCCAGAGCACATCTGCGTGCACGCTGATTACCCCGCACGAGGAAAACACGAAACAAGGACCGCGGACAACTTCTCTCCCCCGCGCCACCACCACATCCACACACACATGGAGGAGGGCGCACCGCAGCAGAACCCACACCCACCCCATCACGCAATAGATACCCCATGGACCCACCCTCTCTGACAAAACCGCTAGCTCCGTCGCACGACCCGCAAACAGCGCCGTGCGATGAAGGCCTGGCTGCAGCCCGACAGGTGCGAACGCAGAACTCCAGGCAACCGCGTCCGAGCACTGCCCAAAAGTCCCAGCGCGAGTGCCCCGGGTACAGCAGGTGCTGGGGCGACAAACACAGTCTAACTGCAGATCACTGGACGTCCCTCAGTCATGAGAAGTACCTCAGGTCACAGCACATTATTTCACCCGTTATGTGACTGTTCTGAAGACAGAAGAGACACTTCACTCACACTGTGCAGAGCACAAAGTGTCTCACTGATGATTGTTCCAGTTTGCAATAAAAAAACAAAACAAAAAAACTTCTGCATATTGAAAATGTGTATCTGTATCGCTCAACAATTCATAGATGTGGACCCTCCCGAATACTGACGGGTATTTCTCACACTGCTAAAGGACAAGATCGCTGATACAAGCGGCCAAAATGAGTTTCCTCTGCAGAGTGGCGGGGTGCTCCCTTCGAGAGAGGGGGAGGAGCTTGGTCACACAGGAGGAGCTCAGCATAGAGTTGCTGCTCCTCCATGATGAGAGGAGCAGCTGAGGTGGCTCGGGCATCTGGTCCGATGCCTCCCTTAGGTGGTGTTCCGGGCATGTCCCACCGGAAGGAGGCCCTGGGGAAGACCCAGGACACATTGGAGGGACTATGTCTCTGGACCTGGGAACACCTCGGGGTCCAGGAGGAACTGGAGGAAGTGTCCGGGGTGCAGATAGTCTGGGAGTCCCTACTTAGACTCCTGCCCCCCGGACCAGGCCCAGGATAAATGGAAGAAAATGGATGAATGGAACTCCATTTTGAAAATAAGAAGTTGTCTACGTCTTAATATAAATAATAATACCTTCCATTTATATAGTGCTTTTCAAGACACCCAAAGTGCTTTACAATAGCGCACACACACACGTACACACACACACACACACACACACACGTACACACACACACACACACACACCTACACACACACATACACATAAATGTGATTAGGTGGGACTAAAAGACAGATTAAACAAAAATGTTTTGAGAAGTGCTTTGTATTGATCAGTGCTTTCATCAGTTTGTATGTGTGGAGGGAGAGTGTTCCAGAGAGCAGGGGCCTGGACACAGAAGACTCCCATGGTCCACAACCTGGAACAGGGAACGGTGAGCTGAGAGGAAGAGGAGGAGTGGAGTGTCCTGGAGGGTGTGAGGGTCTGGAGCAGGTCTGAGAGGTTCTGAGGGGCCTGGGCGTGGAGGGGAGAGTGTCCTGGAGGGTGTGAAGGTCTGGAGCAGGTCTGAGAGGTTCTGAGGGGCCTGGGCGTGGAGGGGAGAGTGTCCTGGAGGGTGTGAAGGTCTGGAGCAGGTCTGAGAGGTTCTGAGGGGCCTGGGCGTGGAGGGGAGAGTGTCCTGGAGGGTGTGAGGGTCTGGAGCAGGTCTGAGAGGTTCTGAGGGGCCTGGGCGTGGAGGGGAGAGTGTCCTGGAGGGTGTGAGGGTCTGGAGCAGGTCTGAGAGGTTCTGAGGGGCCTGGGCGTGTATGGGAGAGTGTCCTGGAGGGTGTGAGGGTCTGGAGCAGGTCTGAGAGGTTCTGAGGGGCCTGGGCGTGGAGGGGAGAGTGTCCTGGAGGGTGTGAAGGTCTGGAGCAGGTCTGACAGGTTCTGAGGGGCCTGGGCGTGGAGGGGAGAGTGTCCTGGAGGGTGTGAAGGTCTGGAGCAGGTCTGAGAGGTTCTGAGGGGCCTGGGCGTGGAGGGGAGAGTGTCCTGGAGGGTGTGAAGGTCTGGAGCAGGTCTGAGAGGTTCTGAGTGCACTGGGCGTGGAGGGGAGAGTGTCCTGGAGGGTGTGAAGGTCTGGAGCAGGTCTGAGAGGTTCTGAGGGGCCTGGGCGTGGAGGGGAGAGTGTCCTGGAGGGTGTGAGGGTCTGGAGCAGGTCTGAGAGGTTCTGAGGGGCCTGGGCGTGGAGGGGAGAGTGTCCTGGAGGGTGTGAAGGTCTGGAGCAGGTCTGACAGGTTCTGAGGGGCCTGGGCGTGGAGGGGAGAGTGTCCTGGAGGGTGTGAAGGTCTGGAGCAGGTCTGAGAGGTTCTGAGGGGCCTGGGCGTGGAGAAGAATCTTGTACTGGATCCAGTATTTTATGGGAAGCCAGTGCAGGTGGGCGAGAGTGGGGGTGATGTGTTGCCAGGGCTTGGCGTGATTGAGAACCCTGGCAGCAGAGTTTTGGATGTATTGAAGCCTGTCCAAAAGTTTTTTTTTTTGTTTTTTTTCCCCAGATAGAATTCCATTATATTTTGATTTGAAGTGGGGTTCAAAGGAGATGGTTGATGGTTGAGTCCAGGTTACGGACTGTTGGGGAGGGGTGGATGTTACTGCCATGAGTGGCGAGCACCAGATCTCCAACCTTCTGGAGCAGTGGTCTGGTGGCCACAACCATGAGTTCCATTTTGTTGCTGTAAAATTAGTGTTGTCTTAGATCCTTTGACAGTGTAGTCTTGGCTCCTCCCGTTTACTCCTCTTTTTGATCAAGACTTTTGTGAAATATATAAATAAGTGTGGGTGTCTGTGTGTGTACAGTGTGAGACCACCTGATTGTGCTGTGAAATGAGACGCCTTGTTTCTGTGGGCAGTTGGTACATGTGTACACAGGCCTCTGTATCAGCCGCTCTAAGTCATTATGTGGGATTTAATTGTGCAGGCAGCGTTCCCATGGACCTGGAGTAGCACCTCTGTCTCCCTGGAGGGAAACATTTGACCCAACATTTGACCCAGGAGACCCTCACACCACCATTAGCTCCTCCATCATTAGCATCGCGCCTCAGCCTAGTGCATCCAGGCCTCACCTTAAAGTACATGAGATGGAAAAGTGCTGCGAGTTTATCCTTCACAATGACAAAGGAATAACATGGAAGAGCAGTTTGCTTTTAATTAGAAGACGGACGATCCATTTCAGATTGTGCTGGTGTCTACACAGTCAGCCCAACTTATACGTCTAGTGAGGGAGTGATTGCCCTCCATCTGCTTGTCTCTATGGAGATGTTATTTTTTTGGCTGAAATGCTCCAAGGTATGGCATTAAATGTTCATTTTATTACAGTTTTGTCAGCAAAATGTGTCTTACCCCAGTACAGATATACTGTATTAGCAGCTCTTAAGGTCAGAATAAGTCTGCTGTGCAACGGTTTTAAAGGCTGTTAATCTGGAAGTGCACAGTTAGCATGCTAGTTGCTGTTGCCTTAACATGAGGGGAAACTCATCTCTCTCATAAACTCATTGCAGTGAATAATAGAAGGGTGTTATAATGTGTATCCCAAAGAGTCATACAGTGACCCACATGGTTCTTTCTTTCAACTTTGCAATAAACCAAGTCTGAATGTGAATGCAGACACCACAAATGAATGAGTTTCGTTATATTTTTTCCACAAAAAAACAAAAAAAAGTTTCCCTTTTGTTTTCCATCCATCCATCCATCTTCTCCCGCTTAATCCAGCTGGGTCGTGGGGGCAGTTTGCTGCCCAATCCTCATAGCACCTGACCCCCTATGAACCCCTCTGCGGGTGGTGAACCCACAGGAGGGTGGACAACATGGTCCTTGATGTTAGTTCAGGTGCTGCATGTTTTGGGTTGATGGGGGAAACCGGAGCCTGGAGGAAACCCATCCAGACATGGAGACCATGCAAACTCTTTTGTTTTGTTTTCAACACTCTGAATCTTCCCTTTTTTGCTCCCCGTGCAAAGTCACTCCCCCTTTAGAGCGCTCTAACACAGCACAGTCAGTGTGCACCTCTGCTATGAAACCACTGCACATCGCATCAGGTTTGTAACTCTGTAGTGTATGGCTTTGGATCATGTTTTTGTATATTTATGATGTGGGTGTGGGTGATGTAGGGCTGTGGGTTGAGCTTTGGAAAGAACTGTATAACGAACAGGAGGAGGCTTTGAATAGGGCCCCAGAGAGATCACTAGATTACTCAAACCTGCATGGGTGAAAACCAAAACCTTCAGGCATGTTTTTGATGAGGGAACAGTGTTATAACACGGTAGAAATAATAGAAATAAAAAATTAAATGTTTCACAGTATGGCATTAAATCTTTCTATCTTCATGGAGAGCAAACCAGACCAAGTTACAGGTCAGATCTGTGGAGAGGCGACGCCGCTCACAGTCAGAATGCCTTTTTTTTAAATTTTTGAACTAGAAAACCACCTGTAATTGTAAGGAAGAGCTCTTTAATGTCACACTGTGGAACATTCTAGGCAGAGCAGTGACATTTCCATAGAAACAAGCAGGTGACGGACCCGCTACCGAAAAGTTACATAGTGCAACATTAAATAATAATAATAATAATAATAATAATAATAATAATAATAATAATAATAATAATAATAATAAAAGTCCAGACCTTATTAGGAAAGAAAAGTTGCGTAATAAAGCTTTAGCACTGACACTTGGCAAAACAAAGCGTCGGCCTCTAATCGCCATAACCAGCGGCGCTCTGTGTACCGTCCATCACCGCCAGCTCACAAGCAGAATCTCTCACCCGTGACGCTAATTGTTCTCTCCTCCTCTCCTCCACCTCTCCCCTCCCTCCTTTATCAATCCCCCTCTCCACTCGCACGTTTCCCATCATCCCTCTGTCCGCCAGCTCCGAAAGGCCAGCCCATACATCGCTGTCCATTTTTACAGCTCGCCAATAAGAAATGAAAGACCCGCTAACTCCCGCTATCAAATCCCAATGAAATATGGCTCAGGTTTGCTTGTTATAGGCGATCTGCGCAGACGTACGCCGCATTCCGATGGTCCCCACGTGAGTGATGTTGTGTGTTGCCGTGGTTACGTTGGGGGAAAGCTATGGCAGGCTAATAATTACGCCTTTACAGAGGGAGGGAGGGTAGCTTTAGTGGGTCGATAGTTTCCAGTTTTGGTATGGATTTGCTGTCATTTTAGGGGGGATTTACGAGCGCCGAGACGCATTGAGCGCTAAAGCTAATGTCAAGTCTTAATCTAGACACACCACTGGACAAAGATAAGGTACTTTTAGAAGAAAGGCAAGATTTAAAGTGACAGATTTTCATGTTTTTTTTTTTTTTTTTTATATAATTTTGACTTTCTTTGGTGGATAGTACCTGTGGTCAATATTTGTCATACTTACTTATTTACAATTACTTTCTAAAACTCCAAAGTAAACACGTCACTATAAAAGAAGAGGACGTGTTTGTCCACAAAACTGCAATGATTTTTCAGGTAAGCCCTTGTAGCAGCAGAACTTCAGGAGCAAATAAACCAGAGAGAATAAAATATCAAAATTAAAATAGGCACTGAGACTTTTTTTTTTTTTTTTTTTGAGTGGTGTTATTTAAAATAAACTTTAAATGAATTATTGGAAATAAAGTCGAAATCTGTTTTTGTGTTTAACACTGAAACGGAATAAAGAAACACCAAACTGTTTCCCATTTATAGTGTTTCATTCTTAATTAAAATTCAAAAGAATGTATGCTACACACACCAACATATGTAGTAAAATGATAAAGATTATGATTTATGTATTGCACTTTAATGACTCCATAGTCCCTACATGATATTACATGAACAGTGATACATGTGGGTACAGTCACTTTGTCATTTCTCATTCATCCTTTGCTATTTTTATTGTGTTTTATTTAATGTTTTGCCCTTTAGTTACATTAAAGGTCTTTTAAAGGACTTTTGTGGTGTGGGAAAAGTCACCTGCGCGTCTCCATGGAGATACTTTACCTGGAATGTTCCACAGTGTGCCACTAAACTTGCAATTATACAATCACGCTGCTGCTTGCCTCTCCACGGAGCTGGTACTGACATGATACTTGGGCTGATGGCATCGCCTCCTGGTCTCCATGGAGATAGATATATTACAATGCACAATTTGGAATATTCCAGGTAAAGAAATACCCTAATTGGAAGCATATCCTCATCCAGAATATTGAATTAGTAGTAGAGCTACTATATGTAATAAATGCTATTTTTCACACTATTCTATCAACCAGTATGATACTATACAGATGTTCTATACAGATGTTCTATCGGCCAGTATGATTTCAAACAGTTGAGGGAAGCTACAGTCAGTACAGTTCAAATGTAAGTTTTGTTGTAACGTAGCAAGTTAAAGAGTTTAGTCACCAGTAGAAAATCCATCCATCCATCTTCTCCCGCTTAATCCAGCTGGGTCCAATCCTCATAGCACCTGACCCCCCTATGAACCCCTCTGCAGGTGGTGAGCCCACAGGAGGGTGGACAACATGGTCCTTGATGTTAGTTCATAGGGGTGCGGACATGTTTTAGGTTGATGGGGGAAACCGGAGTACCCGGAGGAAACCCATCCAGACACAGGGAGAACATGCAAACTCCACACAGAAATCAAACCCGCAACCTTCTTGCTGTGAGGCCTGAGTGTTGCCACTCAGCCGCCACCAGTAGAAAAGATTACATTAAAGATTTGTGAATACATTTTTGAAATATATTTTATGACAAAGTACAACATTATTATTATTAGGAAAATGTGTCTCTTGCCCCAGTCTGGGAATGTGACATCATCTCAATCTAGAATCTGAAAAGCACCAACGCTCCTCCTCAGTGGAATTACAGGAGTGGTACATTTATATTTAATTACATTTCATTTACTCTTTAAATGTTAACGCCCCTTTGTAATTCCAGTTGAGAGTATTATTATTTAAAATCACATTACTCTTACTTATCGAGTGAAGGTGTATGGAGTTTAAAAACACAGTGGAGCATTTCCTGTATTACCACATGACATCACAAGGTGGAACAGAGTGTTTTCTGTTTGAGAGAAGAACTCAGCCTAAATGTGCAGGTTTGTGTGTTAAACATGTGAATGAAACAAAACACAGCTCCAGGTCCGTATGTGATGAGGAAATAATACGAGCTCTTTAACAAGTTTCAGAGCACTTTTGTTTTTCATGGGGCAACAGTCGCTAGAGTTTGTTTTATTTTTTATTTTTATTTTATTTTATTTATTTTTGAACCGCTCTTATTCCTCTGCAGTAAATGAGTGTGAAGTACATATTTCATTAGACTTGCCAGGGCAGAGTTGGGAAAGCTGCGCTGCCCGTTATTTATTTAGCAATGACTTCCCCTCCTTCACCCACGCCCACCAGAGATCCCCTGCACTCCAGGCCAGAGAGGAGAGGAGAGAGGGAGAGGAGAGAGGGGTGGAGAGAGATACACAGAAAGAGACACAGAGAAGGAGCGAGAGGCAGAAAAACGGAGCGCGGGAGGCAGGGAGAGAGAGGGGAAAGAGAGAGGCAAGAGACAGTGCGTAAGGGAGAGGGAGCAGAGAGAGGGAGAGAGAGAGAGGGATGGGGAGGATGAGAATGAAGGAGAGAGAGACAGAGAGCTGGAGAAAGAGGTAGGGAGGGAGGTGGAGAGTGAGAGAGAGGGATGGGAAGAGGATCGAGACACACAGAGAAGGAGGGAGAGCGATATGGATAGAGAGAGGGGGATGGCGAAAGGATAGAGACACATAGAGAGTAAGAGAAAAAGAGAGAGACATAGAGGAGGAAGAGGAGAGGAGATGTGCCAAAGGAAGAGAATGAAAAGGAGGAAAGGAAGAAAGTACATCACATTTTTATCTTCTCTTTACATTTTCACCTATTGCCAGAATTCTTGATAAGATCATCGAATTGTATCACTGAAAAATAATCCAAATGTTTCCGTCGTTGTTTGTTGCATTTGCTGCTGGTGCCACAGCCCGGGCTCTTTTCTGCGTGCTCAGCTGACAGAGGTGGGAGCGTGAGGTGCCGGTGCCTCTTCCCCCAGCTCCCGTCGTGAATCTGAATCACCGGCATGTGTATATTTTTACACCAGCTCCGCTCTGGGCCAAATTCTCATTGGAATCGGCACAGCGCCGTTTCCGTGACGCGTCTTTCATACTTTGATGAGTTCGTCCAAAAAAAGAATCAAACCATCGTCTCCAGCGAGATCACACAGGTGAAGGAGCTCGTGTTTGGGAATTCGCAATAAGACTGAAGAACTGCGTTGAGACTAGTTTACAGAATTATTTTGTGTTTGTTCGGAGATTGGGGAAAAAGACAGGACAATGTAATCAGAGACCTGAACCAGAAACTAGAAACAACATTCACCACTAACGAGAACGAAAAGAAACGGCAATATAACCGACGCGTCATTCAGATTGAACATGGTTCCTTCACGCCTTCAGTCTTCACCCCCTATGGAGGGAACGGAAGGGAAGCGGAACGTTTCATTAGCGAATTATCAATTAAAGTCTCAAGGAAAAAGGACCAAGATTACAGTACTGTCCTACACTGGCTAAGAGTCAAACTGTCACTCAGTCTTACCAAATCAGCAGTATTAAGTCTTAGAGCAGGCATGTCCAAACTATGGCCCGGGGGCCAAATGTGGCCCTCAGAGCAATTGTTTTGGCCCTCAGGCTTCCAGGTGAATTGGACCATATCACCACAAGTCGTACTTTTTACTGCATGTTTTTGAAATCTACCTTGATCAAGCAAATGTAGTGTGTCTTTTTGAGGCTCTAAGTATGAACAAAGGTCTGGAGGGTCATTTAAACCTGTTATAAAAGCAAAGATTTGAATTATTCACTGTTTTGACTGACAATCCATGGCCCTCGATCGACCCTCACGCTGGTCTGTGTTTTAATATGTGGCCCTTGCTGAAAAAAGTTTGGACACCCCTGTCTTAGAGGATCGAGAACCATCAAGAAACTGAACAATGACTTTGAAAATGCGGACGTAGTCAAAAACTATCGAATCAAATAATTTATTTCAACTTTGTAAATAGTAAATATTTTAACCCCTGGACAGGGTTTTAGAGGGTTTTGGGTTTTTTTTTTGTTTTTACATTTATTTGTATATTATAGTTTTATCTATTGAGAGATATTGTTAATAAAGTATATTTTTATATTTATTTTTGTTTTAATACAATGTACGTTTAGAGCTAAAAAAAAAATCAGAGAGTGTCAAACTGCACACACTGTTTTATGACAACGCTCACACTCAAGAACCCAAACACTGACGCAAAAATCACCATTAAAACTATAAAAAAAGATCAGCCTAACAACTCCAAACCTCTCACAGCTCAATGATAAAGGTCCTCCATTAAACAACAGTGATTCTTGTGAGTGTTAAGCCACGTTCTAATGTCATCTCCTCAACATGTTTGTGTGACCCTTTAGTGTTAGTCTTTCTACACCTTCAGAGCTCAAGATGTCCTTAAACTTTGAAAACTGTTCAGCAGAGCTCGACATTCTTATTTTTATTCATTTAGTTCATTCATTAAAACCAAACTGAAGCAAACATACTTGCATCTATACAACTTTGACATAAATATGAATGTAAGGGCACAGAAAGAAGCAGAAGATAACATCTGCCCCTCATCAACTCAAAATGTATTCCAGTGGGTGGCGCTGCATACATTAAAAAAAAAAAAAACATCCTCTTCTTTTTACACAGAAATATTCTACTGATTCTACTGTACCTTTTCAATAAAGCTACTTTCACACTTTTCTTAAAAACTTGAATAGACTTGGAAGTTTTATTTTCACATACGGTTCCATAGACTGACTCCTTGAATTGAGATACAGTGATCCCTCGTTTATCGCGGGGGTCACGTTCCAAAAAGAACCCGCGATAGGCGAAATCCGTGAAGTATCAGCTTTATTTTTTACAATTATTATACAATACAATACTGTACTATAGAATGAAACCAAAGATCAAATCCTGTTTTCAGGCTCAAGCATTTAAAAATATAAACGTTTTCTTACAAATAACTATGATAGTTTTTAAAAAATGCTGTAAAATAATAATTTTAATGAATACAAACACGAGGTTGGACATTGTGACTCACGTGTATTTCACTGCCTCTGACTGAGCCTCTTCCTCCTGACTCCTGTAGCGTCTCTTTCTCCTGAAGGCTGTGGTGCAGGTGTCTTCTCCCGTCGTCCTCATGTTATTTTCCTCCTTCTTTATGGCACCCATGTTTTCTTTTCTGTGGGAGACGCTCCAAACGGCTCTTTGAGTGTTAAAGGTTGCCGACCCCTGGTCTAAGTGAAAGACCAGTCAACTTTTATCACTTCTAGACTACAGTCCCTTGGCCAATCAGGATTCAGAACACAATGCACTGTTTAAAAAAATAAAAATTAAAAAGCATAAAAAAATCCGCGAAACAGCGAAGCCGCGAAAGATGAACCGCGTTATAGCGAGGGATCACTGTACATCGCTCCATTGGTTTTGTTCTAAATTTGGGTTTAGGAAAAAAATGTGTTCCTCTTAATGTATAGCTACTTTCTTTTTTAATCTGTTTTGCAAGCTGTTTGGTTCTGTTATTTGGTGAAATGATCCAAATGATTCTAGTGAAGGTGTACGGAGTTTAAAAACACAGTGGAGCAGTTCCCTAACCCTCTTTAACTCTTACAATTACTCTTACTTGAGTAGTAGTTTCAGAATACTTTAGTTTTTTTTTTTTTTTTATGGGGCAACAGTGGCTAGAGCGCTCGCCCACCAACGAGAAAACAGAAGGTTTGATTCTCACACAAACCAGTGTCATTGTGTCCTGAGGCAAGACACTTCACCCACATTCCCCAGTGTGAATGTGGTGCGCATGAGTGTCGAATCGTTCTGATCATTTTAGCCCTGTAACCGTCAGTCTCTGCTGACATCACAAAGTGGACCAGAGCATTCTGAGCTTTGGAGATGTAGAGTCAAACGTGCGAGTGAAACAAAACACAACTCCGGGTATGTTCTGATGAGGCGACAATATTCTAACATGACATCGAGCTCACGAGAGGGAAATGTGCATTATCTGGGGCATTAAATATCTGGAAACTACTCAGAGAAGCACAGTTTATTTACTCGAGCAAATATAACAGAATGACCTCCTCCTCCGGACATGGTGTTTCCTTCATAATAATTGCTTGGTGGTTCGCTCGGGCTTTTGCAGAATTGGTAAAAGTCACGGCAGATTAGTTCCGGTGGCTAAGCTGAGATGGCGATTCCAATCTGGGTTTAGCGAGGTCAGTACGGCACCACCGAAACACTGGCATCCTAACAGCGCACCATAATAACACCATGACTTATGAAGAACAAAACGAGTCCAGCTTCCAGATACTGTCCCCAAAGTAAGCGAAGGAAGTCCTCTGAGTAGCAAACAAGCTAACACCATGGGAGATCAGAGGTTAATTTGAAAGCGGATGAAGCACCGCGGTGAGTCAGGCTCGAAGCTCACGTCTCAATATAGACTCTGTTAGGGCTGGTTTATTCTCGTTATCTTCATCTGAGCATGCCCAGAAACTCCAGGGAGGTACTCGTGAACAGAGGTGGACAGAGGAGCCAAAATGTGTACTCGAGTAAGACGTTTGACTGCAAAGTAATATTATTCAAGTAGAAATACAAAGTAGTTACCCAGATAGCAAAATCATATTTGAAGGAGCAATGAAAGAAACACACACGTGACTTGTTTATTTGTTGTAAGGCGACGTCGGGTGTCCAGAAAGGCGCCTCATCAATAAAATGTATTATTATTATTATTATTATAAGTTTACACAATGGTTCTCTAAACAGGTGCAGTGTTTTTCTGGTGTCATCTGACTTTCTTCTTTAAAATGTGAGTGGAATGTTCCGTAGTTTGGCACTGAACTTCAACTAGATGTCAGCAGTACTCCTTAGCAGGCTCGCACCTCCCCCCTGCACAGATCTGACCTGTAACGTGGCCGGATGGTGACACCTTCTATCTCCATGGATACAAATGCTTAATGTCTTATTTTGGAAAATTGCTGACAAGGAAATAACATTCCTACTGAGAAGAACAGGTGGTGGACCCTTTACCAAAAGTACTAATAAAGGCAATTTGACAGCAGACAGTCCTGTTCTCTGTATTTGACCCATCCTTCAATTTCTGTCTAAACGTGCATTTGACCCATACTTCAGTGTCTCTAGCTTAAACCTGCATTTGACCCATACTTCAGTGTCTCTAGCTTAAACCTGCATTTGACCCATTCTTCAGTGTCTCTATCTTAAACGTGCATTTGACCCATCCTTCAATTTCTGTCTAAACGTGCATTTGACCCATCCTTTAGTGTCTCTGTTTTAAACCTGTATTTGACCCATTCTTCAGTGTCTGTCTTAAACTTGCATTTGACCCATTCTTCAGTGTATCTATCTTAAACCTGCATTTGACCCATCCTTCAATTTCTGTCTAAACATGCATTTGACCCATCCTTTAGTGTCTCTGTTTTAAACCTGTATTTGACCCATCCTTCAGTATCTCTACCTTAAAACTGCATTTGACCCATCCTTCAGTGTCTGTTCTGGGTGTGAAACCAGAGTGCCCACCATAGACTGTATGTATGTGAATATTCATAGCTAACCTGCTAGCTGCCATGTTTCAGACAGGAAATGAGCCTGGGGACACTTCCAGCTCCATCGACTCTGGCTCCAGTGCACTTTGTAAACGTTCACCTCTCTGTCTGTAACTGCTGCTGTCAGGCTCCTCATTTTGCTATTAAAATGTTCATATTAACCTGCTCTAGGCGATCCTGGCGTTTTTATTAAGATACTGCTCAGGTCCACTTTCTCCCCGTAACTCCCAGCCTTGATGAGCTTTGAGCAGTCCCAGTCACAGGAAGAACATGCAAACTGCACATCTCGACAATCAGCTTCCCACCCCGTTTTACAGAGAATTACACAAACCAGAATGAGTCAATTTTGCGTGTGTAATGTGTGTCCTTTAGCTTTGAAACTTTACATAAAACATAACTCCAAAGCAGCCACATGACCATTTGGTTCCCATGTGATGCTTTATTTTCACATTGGACATATCTGTGAAACAGTGGCAGTGGCAGGTATTGTTCCTTTGCCAGGGTTCATCAAAAACACACCTCCATCAAAAGCTGCTAATTACATTCCTCCCCTTTGCACAGTTGGCAAAGCAAATGAGCAGCTCCAAACACTGACCTCTCATATCTGCTGCCGCCACATTCTCACCGTTTTGTTGTTCTTTTTTTTTGGTTCTGTTTTTTGCAGTTCCGTCGTTTTGGGGGCTGGTGAACTCGGCGTGGAACCTCTGCTCCGTGGGGAAGAGGCAGTCACCGGTCAACATCGAGACCAGTCACATGATCTTTGACCCATTCCTCAAGCCCATCAAGCTCAACACCGGCGGACGCAAGGTAAGGACCCCGCGGGCAAACAGTGTTGGAAATCCTGAAAAATATACTCTAAAGACTGTTCTGTGTACAAATCTGGAGAAACTGTATTCTGGTACAAATATTCTTTCATTTGGTGGGATTCAGAGTACAGTTACATTCCTAAAGTCAAAGGAAGATGTGTTCACATGACATTCCCTATAGAACAGAGACACACAGATTTGCACTTTTCATATCGCTGATTGGCCTTAAAATATCCATATTACTCTGTTTTCTGATCTATGTTATAACATACATTATAACATAGATCAGAAAATAATGTAATATGGGCTTTTTAAAATCCAACCCGCTGCCTAAATATGCATAATATATGTACAAAGGCTCATTTGAACACCAGCGACAGTACTGAAAAAACACTTTCTTATCCAGTTTGGAGTAAAAAAAAGGTTGGGTATGAGTTTGTGCTAAATTCAAATGAGGTCATTTGGGAAAATTTGTTCAAAAATATCGTAAAAGCTCATTGACTATCGGCTGCCCTGGATTCTAAGCATTTGGTAATTGGTATTAGCCATGGAAAAAAAAAAAAAAAACAGTGATCTGTACTATGGAATTCCTATAGTTTAAACTGAGCTGGAGCAGGATTCCCGGGTGGAGTTTCTTGTGTCATTTCTGTCACATTGCAGATTTTGTTGACCTGGTTTATGGTTCATATCTGTATTTACTGGACCTATCCACATGAAACAAAAACAAAGTTCCGTGTCTTCTCTGTCAGGAGAAATAAACAAACCAATTACTTCAGAAAGTAGTGCCATTATTTAGAGTCAAACAAATAATGAAAAAGATGATCATGAGTTGAGGGATTTGTTTCATTAACAGTGACTCTCCTGTAGAGTTACATACATCATCAAACATAACACAGCCTCATTACTGCTGTGTTTGATCACACGATGGAGGCTTCCACTAACTGCATTAGTGAGAAAATGTGAAGAAAAACACTGTAGTATAATACTTATGGAATCTAAAAGTATTCAGAATACACTACCATGATTGGACCATGTACCAGAATATGTTAAAAAAAAAACTAAATATATTTTCCATGTTTCAGTGTTTTCTTCCCAACACTGTCTGTATTTTGATGCCTTTAAAGGGCAATGGCTTTTGCTCTGAAGCTGGAAAATGCAAATGCTACTGTGATGTGATGTGTGCTGATTGGCTGCAGACGTCGGTAGTGACTTTTATTTGAGTAATTGAAGTAGTTCTGTGTTGTGTTGTAGTTTATTTTGTAGCAGTAACAGGACTCTGGTAGAGGCTTTGGTTAATCTTCCCACTGTGGCACGTTTGGCACTTGTATTGCTTTTGTTTGACTCATTACTTGGACCATTACTTGATTAATATTACTGTTAACTACTTTTACTAAAATACAGTGTGTGGTAACAGTTTGTTAACATGTTTCTTGGATGTGCAATTTATTATGTAGTATTTACATGTTGGAATTGTATTACAATAGTCAATTGGCTAAAGATCCCATTGGTTTTAGTTTCGAACCTTTTGCTTTGCATTTCTGTAGAGCTCTACAAATATATAGAACTGTCATGAATGTTGAAAAGATAATTTTCAAAAGCTGTTTTGAATCACCAGTATATAGTCTGTGGACAACCCTAGAATGGCTATGCAAATAGGGTCAAAAACATTAACAAAAAAGTCACAGTGATCATTTATAGATCTTGGGATTGTCATCGCACATTATAGAATTTTCATTTAGCCTAATGTTAAACCAATGGAGAATTTAAGATGCTGAAGTTCTCACACTATAGAAAACGGTAGCAGCAGCAGTTTGGTTTGTTTCATGGCTCTTTGGTCTACTTTTTTACACTGTTTTGACTAGTGTGTCTCCATGGTAGTGCTGTCGTGAAACTAAAATTTCAAACTCCATTCTAGGGAATCGACTGGATATTCATTACAGATTCTGATCTGTTTTAGACAATAGAATGTAATTTTTTCAAATCGTATTGCTTTCTTTTCTGTTCCCATGTGGTCTTATGTCTGCATAATCCCTCAGTGGTCCAGGAAGGTTCCATAGTGCTCCATGGGCGTACACTAGTCTATGTGATTATACTTAATACCTAATACAGCTCAAGATCATTGTAAAACTATTCAGGAAAGGCTCATTTCGGCTTGTGAATAGGGCTTATTTAGTGTCGACTGCTAGCCTTGGTGAGCTTCATTTGACTGGAGCTGCATGCTATTGGTAACATCACACTCCCTTAGTCCACTCCTTTATAACATCTATACCTTGCAGTTAGCTTTGGAACTAGTTTTAACATTGATTGTTATCTGATTTTGGCTACTTTTGACAACACTACTCGTTGGATGTTTTGCACTGGGACTTCAAACATGGCAGATTTCTACGGTAATGCTCGTTTTGTGATATCAAATCCTGAGTTACGTCGCCTCAGCCCTCTGTATGTTCTTTATACATGCCTAAAAATAGGCCCCATTCTTCAGAACATATGGCACAGAGGCTGCAAAAACCAGGCCAGCAGAGCACGCATACTGTAGTCTAATAACAAATGCTTTATCTTCAGATTTCCCTCCCTCTCTCCGTGCTCATCACTTCTCTTTTTTTTTTTCTCCCCGTAGTGTAGAAATGCAGGGACAGCCCGTAAAAAGACTCCGCTCTATTCTCGCGCCATATGACATTAACTAATTGGGAGTCCTCTGCAGATGGGCTGCGCTAGCATGGGGAGAGCAATGTTATGATTAGTCTATGTTCACGGGCCAGTGGAGGCAGAGAGAGGCTAGCTGCAGGCATTAAGGGAGGGGCCGCAGAGGAAAGACCCTCACCACAGCACAGTCCACTTCACAGTCCATGTGAGCATCGACATAATATGAGGGACAATACCAGGGGATTCTATTGAAGCCACTACAGGCAATACTTTTAAGCGTCTTAGATTATGAAAATTAGACTGTTGTGAGCTTCAAAGGTGCAATTTTGAAGGTTGTGTAACTTTTTGGGGGTCCGTCACCTGTTTGTCTCTGTGGATATGTCATTGCTCTGCCTGGAATGTTCCACAGTATGACATCTTGACAGCTTTACCCTACATTTATTAAACATATGGGTGGTTTTATAGCTTAAAAATACCTCAAAAAAACTGCCATTCTGACTGTGAGTGGGGTCGCCTCTCCACAGATCTGACCTGTAGCTTGGTCTGGTTGGTCTCCGTGAAGACAGAAAGGTTTAATACCGTACTGTGAAACATTCCAGATAAAGCAATAACATCTCCATGGAGAAAAGCATCTGACGGACCCTCCACCAGAAAAGTTACACGAGCTTTAAGTCATGTTATAATGTTATCGCCTCATTAAATACAGACCTTGAGCTGTGTTTTGTTTCATTCACACATGTTTGAGTGATCCTTTATTATTAGTCTACATCTCCAAAGCTTAAAATACTCTGATCCACCTTGTGATGTCATGAAGTGGTAGTTTTGAAGTTTACAGCAGCTTTTTAGCTTTAGTTCAGTGGGGACGGGCAAGTCCAGGGCTGAAACTATCCAAATGATTCTAGTGAAAGTGTATGGAGTTTAAAAACAGTGGAGCACTTTCTGTATAACCACATGACATCACAAGGTGGAACAGAGTGTCGGGTCCTACATAAGCCTCTTTGAAAATCCCAGCATTATAAAAAATTGCACCCTGCCAAACTGACTTGACAAATATCATCAGATGAGAATGGCGTGTGACTATAAATGATAAAAAAGGTCAGAAATTATTCAGTATTTGTTCAAGGGTTGATAATATAAAGTTTAGGTTGATAATATAAAGTTTAATTTCACATTATGTCTTATTCATGAATGTTTTTGTAGAAAAGGTTCCCAAATTCCACTTTAAAGGTGCACTGCACAATTTTTCTTGCGGAGGTTCCAATATCTGCTAGTTTCCACAGAGGTGTTATTGTTTCCCTGGAATATTCCACAGTTACACCTGACTCGTGCTATTTTTGCTACTTATTTAGAATGTTTTATGACCATTATATATGTGTTTTCTCTTTGTTATATTATGTTGTGTGAGCTCCTGTGTCCAGATCATTTCTCTTGTGGACCAATAAAATTTGTCTAAATGCTACCACATGCTACAGGAAAATTTGCCCGACTTTGGCTGCGATTTGCTTCTCCTCGAGTTCGGGGAGGAGTGACCCAACTTTTGTGTCTTTGTGTGTGATTTTAATGCCTCGTAACAGATCGTAACCACCAAACATCAGCCATGCTACAGTAATAGCCGATAAAACAGAGCGTCAGGGGCAGAGGAGCGACCAACACAGAGGCTCAAGATACAAACTTGGGATAGAGTGAAAATAATGAGAAGACTTTATTACTCTCGTAAAGTGGTAAATTTAAAGTGCAGCATCTCATCCACATCCATCCATCTTCTCCCGCTTAATCCAGCTGGGTCGCGGGGGCAGTTTGCTGCCCAATCCTCACAGCACCTGACCCCCCCTATGAACCCCTCTGCGGGTGGTGAGTTCACAGGAGGGTGGACATCATGGTCCTTGATGCTAGTTCATAGGGGTGCGGGCATGTTTTTTAGGTTGATAATGTCATCCATATTATCAGTAGAAATTTTCCACCGCAAATAATGTCATCCAGTCCACAAAACCACGTTGTTAGTCCAGTTTGAGGCGTTCTTTGAAAGTAAAAAGATGAGATAGTTCCTCACGTGTTTGTTTCCATCCACACAGCGAATGGATCGAGGTGAAGCTGCAGATCAGTGACAGTGACTCTACTTCCTGTGTATTTTATCTCCTATCTTCTAAAATTTAAAAATCATTATCTGACGTATTGCTCCACTTTTCACAAATAATAATAACACAGTTTTGACTTGTGTCTAAACTGGAAGTGCAGAGCTCTGATCTTTGAACACTTCAGAGTCTCAGAGCGAGTGGTTTTACTGTAGACAGGAAACAGCTGACGCCATCGCACTCACAGCTTTATATCCTGTGGTCCACAGACAGATTCTGCTGCAGAATGTGAGATCGGACATTTTAAGTCTCATAAGATTCTCCTCATGTCTGTGGTAGGAGCTTTTTGTCATACGTTTAAAAATCATTTAAGACCGAAATATCCTGTAGTGTGTGGCGGTCTTTAGTCTAAGACCGGAATTGTAATGAAAGAGTGCTGTAACCTGCTTGTGTCTCTTGTGATAGATAAATCTGTACTGTGGAACATTCTAGACAAAGCAACAGCATCTCCATGGAGACAAGCAGGTGACGGACCATCATGCTCATGTGCTAAACAGCTAAACATACTAAAAGTTCAACAAAAACATGACAGAAGTAGAAGGAGAAAAGTAGAAGGAGAAAAGAAATTCAACTGTCAACTGGATAAAAGTTTAGAGGGTAGAAGTTTCACAGTTCATCCAAGTGGCTTCTTCACTTCAGGTCAAATGTTGGTGGGACATTACCTTATACTAGTATCTGTCTGAAGTGTACTTGGCTCCTCACTTCACACTGATATAAGGCAGTGTCCTATATAGAAATGGACAGAGCTGACCTGCAAGCCTCTGCGTTCCAAATAGAAAGTGAACATTTGTGTTGAGGAAACATTGCCCCTCTCTCTGTAACCGCTGGTGTCAGGCCTGTCATTGTGGTCTTAAATATTCATATTAACTCAATCTACATGATCCTGGTGATTTCATTTTTTCTATTTTATCCATGACTATGGAACTGGCTCCAAATTCTCCCCATAGCTGCTAGAATCATGGGCTTCATTTGGCTGGAGCTGAACGCTATGGCTGATATTACTTCTTTATACAAGCCATGGTAGTGTCCAGGGACGTGCAGAGATGGGTTGCTTTGGTTGCCCTGGCAACTGCCCGTATGGCCTCCTCGACTGAAGTTGCCCTTCCAGGGGAAAAAAATAATAATAATATTTTTTCCGGTCGAAGCATGCAGGTTTTCATGTATGAAAATGTCTATGCCTAGATTTGAAATTGAAAATAAAATAGTCGCCTCATTCACTTACATTAGGCCCCCGCGCGAGTGTGAGTCTGGAGGGAGGGGCTCAGTTCTGTTAAGAGCTGCAGGTGACCAGCACCTGAGCCTGCGTGCAAAGTAAAAAGAGATTACCCACAAGCCCCGCGGCGAGCCCTGGTCCCGCCCCCGGTATGTGGCGCGGCCAACGCTAAAAGTTCGCAGGGCTGGGCAAACATTTTGCCTCGAGAGCCACAAAGGGTTCTAAAATTTGATGGAAGGGCCGGACCAGGAGCAGATGGACGGAGGGTTCTGGATTTACATGTGGCAGATTCAAACGTCTCAATTCAACTTGTGCACCATGTTTAGGGCCAATGATTTTCCATTTCAGAAGTTTTGAATTCTGTTTCATTGTGACACATTTGATAATTCTGTTGACAGTGTTGGGAAGGTTACTTTAAACTGTATTCCCTACAGATTACAGATTACAGACCCCAAAATGTAGTTTGTAACGTAATCCATTAAATTGCTTAAATGAGTAATGTAATCTGAATACTTTGGATTACTTGATATTGTTGTGCTTTTTAAAACTAAATGAAAGTAGCAACCACCTCCTGCAAATTCTTGTTTGGTTTTAGACCTGGTTTAGACCTGGTTTAGACCTGATTTAATGCTTGTTTAGTCCTGGTTTTAGATCTGGTTTAGACCTGGTTTAGACCTGCCTTAGTCCTGGTGTTAGTTCTGGTTTAGAGGTGCACAGGAGGAAGTGCGGTCCACGCAGCGTACGACAAGACACGATCCACGCGCGGTGTCCACGCCGTACAAGAGGAGGTGCTGTGTGCGAGGCACACTAGATATAGACTTGGCCCAGTGCTTTATGGGAAGGTTTTGGGACCATGAGTGAGGAAGACGTGTTCAACATTATAATTCTACCCCTGGGCACTGTGTCATGTGTCTGTACAGACAATTTGGTATCTAGAGTGTGCCTGCTATTGGGAAACTCCAGAATTGCAGGGAAAACAAAAGTTTTAAGTATTATTACAGTTCATTCAAGTATGGTGGGCGTTGCGGTGCGGCATTTCTATATGTCAGAGCAACTGCCCCTCAAAATTCCTGTGCATACCCCTGGCAGTGTCCCACCAGCACATGGGCCAGGACTGAAGAAATAGCTTAAAAGAGTGACAGAATAGAATGTGTTTGACTATGGAACTTCCTGGACGAGTGAGGGATTACACAGATAATAGTGCATTGTGACCACGCCAGCATAAAACGTCTCTTCCACTGGAAAACGCTACAGAATGCATTTCCTCTCATCCTCTAAAACCCCATTCAGTCTAACCAGCCCGGAGCGTGCTCTTATTGCATGCTTTATGTCTTACCTGTTTTGCTGTGTTTGCGATCTTCCCAGGTACAATAGAGAGGGTCAGAGGTCACAGATAAGGATGCATTTCTCAAAGTGTATTCGGAAACTTCCAGGAAACTGCTCTGTACTTACTTTGTGTTCTTACCTTCTTCAGTTGTATTTTCTTGATCAATACATGTAGGATTCAGCAGTGTTGCATAGTCATTTTGGTACAAATGAAAACAATCTGTAAGTGTGATCTGCAGCAGTTTTCTGATGCACGTTGTTTAGTGTATTAAGTTGTTTTAGATGAATATTGGGATTGAAAATGTTCAAGTGATAACATAATGATAATGGCTGTCATATACTGTCATAGTCATAGACTTTTTCTTTTTTTCTAACAAAAAGAAAAACTGCAGGCATGCATTCTTACTGTGACCAGGTTTGCCTTTGCACAGATCTGAACTGCTCTACTGCTCTTGCCCATGGATAAAGATATAGATGGATAAGTTAACTGTGGAACATGGCATTATTAGGTCCCACGTCAGGAAACCTTCACAGCTAAGCCTGGCATGGTCTGGTTAGTACTTTACCTGTCCAACCGGAACCACAATCTTTGATAAAACTTTGCAAAGATGAGAAGATCTGGACCCTTATCCTGGCTGTCTTGATTCCAGAGGGTGTGACTGACAGGCAGAATAACCAATCAGAGAGACACATGCTCCATTAGAGGCAATACAAACATGGCGATGTAGGAGTCAAAATGGAAAATAACACCACAGACAACTGAGAAATAATAGATTTCTGCAGAATCAACAATCAAAGCAGCCTCATACTTATATTTAGTTTTGAAGGATACAAGAGTTTTGGAGAGGACATTTGGAGAGGAGACGCCTTCTGCTTTCGAGTTAGAACAAAGTAAAGAATAATGTGATGTGAAGGACTTTTGGGGTCTTGAAAGGCTCTGTACAAGTCCAAAGCAGTATTATTATTAGTGGCAATAACATTCCAGGCAAAGCACAACACGTCCAATAAATCTTCAATGCATTTTTCTTGCCCAGTATTATGAGATATTGGATCATATCAAACCTCTTGCATCACCCGTCACTTTTTCTAAACTAGAAAAGCATTCTATCATATGAGTCAGTGCTGGCCGCCCACATTACACAAAATGTTCTAACCTTTCTCAAATGAAGGGTGCAGATTAACCTTCCCAAAAGCCTGTGTCCCCCCACATGCACGGTGTGGAGGAGGGCGCACCTCCCTTTAATAGGCTCGCTCAGGCTGCGGCGCTGCTAATGAATAGTTAAAGGCAATTTAATTGACCTCCAAAGAGAAATTTTAATTAATGACGAGGAGACAAGGCTCGCGCCGCAGACCGAATCACACTTATTAAAAGGCAGCATTAATTGAATATTTACTCTGCCGTAGATGAGCCGCAATTACACCCTGAGATTTTTAATGAATTGGATGACTTTGGGTGCAGAAAAATGGGACGTGCATGGAGCTGCTCATTCCAAAAGGGTTAGTCAGGCTGGATTAAACGCTTTAGGCCTTTTTGGTAGATTAAATTTCATCAAATGCATTTAGCTGTGAGTGTTACTGTTGGCAGACTGACGCGCTGGATGCCCTACCTCAGTGGATCCTGAGCTTTTTGTCTCACAGTTTGAGAACTTGCAAAGTGCTGCAAGTTTTTAGACTCCGTATACTTTTACTAGAATCATCTGGATAATTTCAGCCCTGGAATTGCCCATCTCGACTGAACACAAGGTAAAAGCAGCTGTTAACATGAAAACTACCATTTCATGACATCACAAGGTGGATCAGAGCATCTTGAGCTTTTGAGATGTAGACAGAATAATCACAAAGTGTTACTCAAACATGTGAGAATGAAACAAAAGACAACTCCAGGTCTGTTTTTGATGAGGTAATATTATAACATGGCTCAAAGCTCATAAATCTAATTTGTGTAATTCATTCATTTCCTCTTGTGGTCACTTGGCAACAGTTTACTGCAGCAAAACTTCGATTCACACGGGATCAATAGTTTCTCTCCCTTTCCCCGTCTTGGCAAAAATGTAGTTTTCTATCTCATTCTACTTATTATTACATAGTATATTATTCAGTTTTCTTTATTTAATAATATGGCAGCAATATTTTACAGAAACATCCCTAAAGTAGCTGCATGTACCCTGCACTTTTACATTCATATTATAATCACATGTCTCATTCTCAGTTAATGCACAGGCCTCATGTGAAGATCAGAACCTCCAGAATTCCCTCCCTGAGCTGCAGAGGCTGCACTAGCACTGACTCATGATCGGTGCAGGTGCTGGAGTTTAGGGAGTGACCGTTCAGATCAGAGAGAGACATTTTAGAGAATTGGAATTGGGAAACACCACCCTACCTGACACAACCATCGGTTTGTGGAAGTGTCTTTTCTCGAGACACAAAAACAGAAGTACAAGTGTGATCGGAGTTCACGGCCAATGCCAAACTACCCCCCAGTCGAAGTTTTCCACTTTTATTGTGGTATTTAATTGACTATTTTAGCGCAGAGGTACTGACGCTAACTGAAGGCACCTGGTGTCTGTTTGAAGTAGAGGCAGAGCAGGAGAAGAGCCAGGTGGAGGGAACAGCAGTGTCAGCGAAAACCAGTCCCTCTCTTCATGTAATCATGCCCTTTAAATGTTCTGTATGTGCGTTTTTCTGTGACTAATGTGGTGCATTCTGTTCATCTGCTTTATCATGTCCCATAGTGGGGATTCACATGACATCACAACATTCTGTACTGCACTGATATTCAATACAGACGGAGCAGCTCAAATCCAGAATGTTAAAGAGAGTGGATTATACAAAACCAGCCATTATATGAAGTTGTTCTGTCATCACAAACATGCCTGAAGTTTTAGATGTCATCCACGTATATTTGAGTAATCTAGCGATCTCTCTAAGGCTCTATTCAAAACCTACTTATGGTAAGATTCTGTACAAGACTCCACCCACAAGCCTACATCAGCCATGCATACACAATCATGATACAAAACTGTACACAGCCATTGAACAAAGTTGATATGATGTGCGGTCGTTTCGTTAGCGGGACGCATGCTGAGTGTGTTGTAATAGAGCTCTGAAGGGGGTGTGACTTAGCACAAGAAGGATGGAGGACTCAGAGCATCATAAACAAGACTGAAACTTAGGACTTACTAAAAGATGTTAATATATTGTTTTTGGGCAAATATAACACTTTAGGTAATGTGTTGATCTTTAAATACGTTATGTTTCCATGGCAGTAGAAGGTTAAAACTATAATATGGAACATTATCCATGGAGATAGATATGTTGTATGGTATACTGTGGAATATTATAGTCAGAGGAACGATATTTCCTTGGAAACAAGTCCAGGTCAAATAAGAGTCAGGTTTGTGGAGATGCCCACTCACAGTGCAATAAATACAACCAAGCTGATTATGTATTTATAATATTTGTATTTATTTATTTATTTATTTAATTTAGCTTAAAAAGTGATATACCGTGTCTGTGATTTTGTTGTTGTGAAAAAGCTCTGGGGTCTTGTCACTAATTGAAATCATCTGCTTCAACATGTATGTATTTACTTCTTAAGGAGAAGTAAGGAAGGAAATCTGGATGTAGAATCTGAAATCCAACAGTAACACAGCCGAACAGATACTACGACATATGTTCAACTGCTTTTGTTTATTCATAATTCCCTTCACTGTTATCAATACTAACACCAAACCCCAAATGAGCATCTTGCAGAAAGCTCCCACAAAACTACATTCTTTCCTGGATCCAAAGCCTCTTGCAAGTTGACTCCAAACACATGACGTAATAATTCTGATATGTTAATGAGAGATCAGATTAATGAACATGCTCTGGTCTGTCCACACGAGCTTTAATTGGCCTGATTCTGGTGTTTGGATGTGTCCGGACATGTATGAAGGGAGCGGGCGGCTGTGACAGGTCCATCTGTGACTGTGCGCTAATTAAACCCTGTCAGAAGACCGTGGGCAGCAAACACCACTGCAGACCACAGGAGCCCGCATGGACAAAAGAGGAGAAATCCAGGCGACAGAAATTAGAAGTGGTAAAGTTGCACTGTTTAACTTTTCCGATGGACAAAACTGGTCTCCGTGGACAGGTATTTTTGCTCAGACGGTCCCAGTCCAGGTGTTTGGAGAGGTGCATTGTGGTCTGCTGCCGGCATGCCATAATTGTTCAAATACAGGAGACCTTTTTTCATCAAACTAGACTTTTAAGAGCTTTAAACCATGTTGTTGTTGCTGCTGTTTCCTATCATCGTGTACTCACCCAAAGTTGTATTTGGAGTGTTCAAAGTGGTTCATTGTGATGTTGCAGTGACATGTTCTGTGAGCTGATTTATACAGGTTTTATCCTGTGGAGGCAGGACGACAGCACCATCATCCTTAGGACACTATCCCAGGAGTGTGAGAGTAAAAAAAAAAACACTCCAAACCATTTCTGACCACTGTAAAAGAGAGAACCACATTATAAACTGAGATGGAGCAAATATCAAGGGGACAGAGAACAAACATCTTCGCTGGGTTAAAGAGGCAATCGAAATACAAAACTATAATCCACAGACTATAAACCAGGACGAGGGGCTTTTATAGTCTCACACACCTGGGATATTGCACTGAGGAAGTCAGACTGCAGATGGCGCTGTCGTCCTGCTTCCATCAGTAGAAAGACGGCGCCAAAATCTGTTTAATCCGCAGACTGGACATGTCACAACAACATTACATGACCACTCTGAGCAGTCCAAACTGTCAGGTATGGACAAAAAAAGTCTGGGTCTGAAGAAATAATCTAATAACATGTGTTTGGAGGGATTTGTGTTTGTTTCAGTCATTTTTAATTGCTTATTTTCAAGACGCCATTTTGCCGATCTACCCCCGTTTTCACCACCGTTACATGCCCACTGGGACGTACTCCCATTTTATTTTCTTGTGATACACGTAGGATTTGGCAGCATCACGTAGTCATTTTGGTACAAATGAAAAAAAAAAATAAAAATCTGCTACTCGCTAGTGCGATGTTCAGATATCCATAGGAAGGGCCCCCAGCATGCGGCGCTTTGTTGTGATGATGTTTATGGTGACTTCAGATGGGTTTCTTAGATGAATTTAGTG
>CM068360.1:2839734-2877234 GCA_034769755.1 Odontamblyopus lacepedii
AAGTTCAGCTGGGATCGTCATGACGTTTTAAAGCACTAAAAGCGAATGTTGCAGCAGTGAGGACGTAGCTCTAATAACACATATGATGCCACAATTTAGTTTTTTGTTTGTTTTTTGGGTCCAAAGTTTGCACGTTCTGCCTGTGTCTAGTTTATCGTTATTCAATTGCAAGTTCTAAATACATGTTTTATGAAGGGTTCACCTCTCCACTGATCTGACATGTAACAGCCCTGTAACTAAGTTTAAAGCAGACCAATTCTAAAAAATCAACTTTTATTTTTTACTTTCATTTTGTTATGTTATAGTCGTTTCTTCTCACTGACGCTTTGAAGTTGTATTTGGAGAGATTTCTGCATGTTTGAACCATCTTTAATCACTGATTGATTAGAGATGTACCAGTAACTAATATTGTGATACTGTGTCATCAAAGGTCTCACAATAATATCATGGACCATCACAATATATCATATACCAAAGACCCTTCACTTAAATTAACACTTATGGTGCAGCAAAAGCTAAAAAAAACACATCAATTTCAGTGCAGACTACATGAAGAAATAACTGTTCTTGTCATGGTTAGAGTGTGGTTGAGGACCCCAAAGCAGAGACAGAGGCGCAGGTAGATGTTTAAACAGGTTTATTGCCGGGAATGAAGGATGTGGTGATGGAAACCGGCTGGAGACATAGACGGAGGGAAGACACTGGGGTAGACTCACGGGTAGACAGACTGGACAACAAGGTCAGGCAGGACGACGTGGACAAGCAGGACGACGACGTGGACAAGCAGGACGAGGATGTGGACGTGGACAAGCAGGACAAGGACATGGACGTGGACAAGCAGGACGAGGACGTGGACAAGCAGGACGATAACATGGACGTGGACAAGCAGGACGAGGACGTGGACAAGCAGGACGATAACATGGACGTGGACAAGCAGGACGAGGACGTGGACAAGCAGGACGATAACATGGACGTGGACAAGCAGGACGAGGACATGGACGTGGACAAGCAGGACGAGGACGTGGACGTGGACAAGCAGGATGAGGACATGGACAAGCAGGACGAGGACGTGGACAAGCAGGACGATAACATGGACGTGGACAAGCAGGACGAGGACATGGACGTGGACAAGCAGGACGAGGACATGGACGTGGACAAGCAGGACGAGGACATGGACGTGGACAAGCAGGACGAGGACGTGGACGTGGACAAGCAGGACGAGGACGTGGACGTGGACAAGCAGGACGAGGACGTAGACAAGGGATAGAGGAGGAATGAACTGACAAAGAACAAAGGATGAGGACAGAACTAAATAGTGGGGCTGATTAGACAATGAGCTGCAGGTGAACCACAGAGCAGGTGATCCACACTGCAGCATTAGCCCAGCCACACCCCCGAGAGGAGCAGACAGACACAGAAGGGAGGGGGAACACACAACAAACACCAAATCCTGACAGTTCTAAGCACTTTGAAGTCTTGTCAAGGCATTTTAAGAGGAAAAAGTCGCCTATTCACAGTTTTGTAGTCTCCACAAAATATTGCAATAAAACCGTTCTTACTGTGAGATGTGTATTGTGAAAATATCATAACGAGAGATTCAGATATGGTCACATCCCTAATATCGATACCCACTGCCCTGCGCTGACTTCATTCTCCAGTTTTCTGTTCTTCATCGGTGATACACGTAGGACTGGGCAGCATCACTTTGATCCGTTCTTTTAAACCGCTCTGCTTTAGTGTGAAGTTATCCGTAGGACAGGCCTACAGCAGGTGCTTCGTTGTGAGGACGTTTACGGCGTCGTCAGCTTCCAGTTTTCTAACAGACTGTGGGCTCGTTGTTTTCATTAAGTCGTTTTAGAGGAACTTTGCAAACATAATAATCCATGGGCGTCAAAGATTATGAATACAGAGCTGACACAAGCGCACTGTACTGTACAATATCCCAGCTAAACAGACGAGAAAAGTTACACAAGTATGTGATAATACACTTGATAAGATTGTCAGAAAATGTTCTAATCTCAGCTGCTTGTCAAAGAGCCGGTTCTTCACACTTCCATTTGTGGATATTGAACTTTGCTTCAGTGCGTGACATCTCCACAGAGGTCCTTATCTCAGATCTGTATCATCTGTGTGGCTCCAGACAGACTCCTCACAGCCGTCTGTCCCATTATCTCACATTTCACTTCAGACCGGGGCTCCGTGCAGTCAGGGAGCACAACTTTAAAGCTGTACTGTGTAACCTTTATGTTGTCTCCATGGTGATGTTATTGCACTGGCTGGAGCGTTTCACAGTAGGATTGTCAATACTAAAAAAAGTCACATTTGCAGGACATAAATGGACCTCTCCTTGAGTGAAAGGCAAAATTATAGCTACAGAAGTGCGATATATCGATAGTTTACGACATGAGCTATTTCCCTGTTCCCTGAATGCAAAATTAACATAACATCTTTACTGTCTTATTGTTTTTTGTTTTTTACAAAATAAAGCCAGACATAAGACTGAAGGCTTCTAAACAGAACAGAGAATAGTACAAATAAAGTGTATTATTGATGCAAATCTGAAACTGCTTATTCAGTTTTGACATTTAAATTGAATAATGCCACTGCTTTTGTTTTAAAAGATCTTTTTGTATGTTTTATTATCAAAATACATATCTTCTATCTACAATATCTTTTGTATTGAATATTGGTGGTGATCCAGGGAAATTAGCGAAATACCCGATACCTGATCCAGCGCTAATTTTCCTGGATTGGTATCAGTTCCAGGATATCTGTTCTGGCGATACCCTGACAGTTACTTGCTAGATAAATAACACAGCTGGATCAGTTTTGTCGTAAATTAACTGTGTTTTGAAAATAAGATGCCTTTTTCTGTCCCTACAGTAGTTTTGGTTAATAACGATTTTGAAAGACACCAAAACCCAAAGTCTCTGATCTGAAATGAAGCTGGATCGGCACATCCCTCGTCTCTACTTGGATCACTAGTTAAATAAGCGAAGAAGCATCATTACACCATTAGGACGGTCGCCAAGGAGAAGCCCAGAGACCAAACTGGGTCACCTGGCGCCGTAATGATTCTGAAAGCCTCCTGTGAGAGATGCATACTTTAATCTAGACAAATGTAATTGATAGAGCCGTGCTGAGGCCCAGGGGGAGTCTGCGGGAGGCGTCTCTGCTGCTGATAAAGACGTATCACGGAACCTAACGAGATCGCGAGGCCTTCCAGAACGTGAGCTGGTAAACAGAGCGCGGTGATTAGAAGAGCAGTGATTTGGGAGGCGGCGAGAAGGACCACAGAGCTGAGAAGAGACTTGAAAAGACATTTTGCAAAGAGAAATATTTCCCCCCAAAAAATATTGGATTCCCTTCACTGCGTTCTTAGTTAACCAATTACTGAGAATTTATGCATTCATTAGCAGACACAGTGTTTGATGTTAACGCTAATGATCAATTGCCGTCTATCGAGTCCGAGAACATCGTGTCTTCTGCAGCCAGTTTATTTTAGATCACAAAAGCATCTGGAATAATACCTGGTCTAATGTGGATCTGGTGAGTTTTTGGGGACTGATTATGACACTTTTATGAGCTTTTAACAATGAATACTGTGTTCCCTCATCAGTACTAAGAGTTGCATGTCATACTGTAGTGCTTTGAAAATTTCTGTTTTCACCTGTCCCCTATCACCGCCCACTTTCCTGTACTGATTTGGGTCCAGGCCAGCTGTGACTTCTACGTGAGCTTGAGTACGTCTTGTAGTTTAAGATCCCCAAATCAAAAACTTACCCTAAAGTAGCCGTGTTTCCCCAGATGCTTCACAGGAGGGAGATGCTCAGAAATGATTCAACAACAACTCTAATAAATGTAAATATGATTTATTTTACAGATAATAGAGTCAGCCAATTAACAGACAATTTAAGTCTGGATCCCCTTAAAGCCCAATGCAGGAAGACCCAGAGCGAAGGGTGCAGGTTACATTCATAGTTCCCTAGGACATCCCACTTTTACATCTGGAATTTCCTCAAACAAAGGCTTAAACACAACCCCCAACCATAGAAGATCTAACATACTTAGTTGTCACCAGGTGTCTCCTGAACTTTTACCCTCTTAGGCTCCAGGCTAGTCGTCTGGAGACCTCAAACTGTTTTACACAGACCAATCCTACATTTACAACCCAACCATTTGTCCCACCAAATGTCCTTAGGGGCACATCCTCCTAACCTCTGACCCCTTAATGCTCCAAACTAGTGGTCCCACAGATAAGGGAATAACCATCCTGAGAAAGGAAATAAAGTATAATCAGCAGTATACCAGATACCACAGTCTCTAAACAAAACACCTTTATCAGTGATTGTGCCATTTCATAGCTTCAGTCATGCTCCGAACATTAAAGGACACTCAATGTTTTTATTGACACTTTGCAGTGACATCATGCTGCACAATGCTCACATGAGCAAACAAGGTTTTTTCATCTGAAAACTCAAGAAAACTATACAGTGTATTTAAAGAGCACAATTACAGGAGGAGTGTTCATGGTCATGTTTAGGAGTTTTGATTTTCAATAAAAAGGTGAGCGACTCACAGAAGAACAAGAACTAACTGACGGTAAGTTTATGTGAGGGGCTTGTTTAAAAGTACAAATCATGCCACTTGTTGTATTTCCAGCTAAACCAGCTCTTTCTGGTCAAATTGTGTTAAAATAAAGCTCAGATGAAAGTATAAGAAAGCCTCAGACAGAGAAGAGCCAACAGTTAGCGTCACATCCTCAGTGAATGTTGATGTCAGCTGCAGAATTGCTGTGAGCCTTTAAACTCTTCTAAATGCTCGTAAATATGTTTTAACATAATATCTTTGAACAGAAAATACACAGTAAATTGAGTCAGTTTGTGGTCACCTGGCAACAATGAGCATTACCTTAATTAACATACTGATATAAGCGCGTAGTAGTAGTAAAGTAGTAGTGTGATTTGACAGCATGAACATTTATGGAGTTAAAACTGTAATGAATTTCTACCTGTGATGTCATAATCCAGGGAAGTTAAACTGAGTGACTTCTGTCAAAAAAGCCTTGTGAACAGGATCAATGAAACAAGTGTGAACTAAATTCAACTCATTTTTTTTTTTTGAACATGGTTAAAATCTCAAAAAAGTCAATTTTGCATAATCATACCAAAATTACCCAGCAGCACCTTCTCTTCGATTTCAAACTAAACCCATTTGAACACAATCATCCTCCTCTCCAGGACGATCCATCTCTGCCTTGTCATCTTACCATCTACACCCCCACCCATCCATCCACCCCTCCCCCATCAGGAGCTCCTCGTCTGGGCTCGTCACTCTCCCACAGCCCCTCCCCGGCCGCTCCTCCACCTGCCCCATCGCTGGTTCCCCAGTAATAGTAGCCCCTCATCAGTGATTTGAGTCGGGGCTGTGGAGCTCGGGCTGGGCCGGCGCAGTAATGATAGAGCTGTCTGTGCCAAGGCACCTTTCGGCGGAGGGATACGTAATAGGCCCACATTTTCTCTGTGTTGTTGCGGCGCGGCTCTAGGATTTGTAAAATAGTGGGTATTAGTGGGCAGTAAGGTGGCAGTTAGTCCCACAGAGAGTACTGCTGGTCCATACAAGGTGAAAGAGTTTGAGACGCTTTTTTTTTTTTTTTTTTTACATTATTATAGTTTAGTTTTAGTTTAAAATATGTCCTACTTTTTTTGGTGGTTAAGTTTTTTTGGTTAAGTTTCTAATTTGACTTCCTGGTTAGACACAGCAGCAGATGTGACATTCCAGTTCTGTTACCTAGCAACCATCATATTAAGGGCCAAAACTCACACAGTAGTCCACACATGCACCAGTCTCAAACAGCTCTCTCTCAAAGGTGGAATGTCAAGAGGAAGATTTGAATCTGACTGGTCGAAGTGTCACAAGAGCAGAACCAGGCGACAAAACAAACTTTAGTTTCATCCAGAGAGAAAAGCACAGCCATCTTCTAAACAAAACCGTCTGTATTTCGGATAAAAATGGTCTAAGTATCCGTCTCCATGTTTGTTTTGGTTGGTCTGGATGTTTCACCTTTGGCTTTTTCCCAAACTCTAACACTGCCCAGCGGGAGCCGGCCCAGATGGATTCTCTGGAGTTTGTGAACTCACAAATATCAAAAGAAAGGACTGAAAACAAGCTCAATCTGAACAGAAATCCTTCCACAATTGACACAATTTATAAAGCATTTCGGACAGTTTTCTGAGCACCCATGATTCTTTATCCTGCGATAGCTTTACTTTGACCTCATGGCAAACACCCATAGACAGTGTGGGTGGCTGGGTGCACGAGGCCAGACTCGAGGCTCCATTACGGGCTTGTATGGTCATTAGCAGCGCCTCACGTAGCCTGGAGCTCCATGCGAGCTCTGAATGACCCTGTCCTTCACCTTTGGGCCCTGGACAACTGGAACACTGGCCCCATAGCACATCCACACACGCACACACACATTCACAGTCACAGGTGCAGCTCTTGATGTCTTGATGAAGAATAAGTCCACGGTGTCTAATTAGAGAGTATTTAATGGTCCGACAATCAGGAAGTGTGTGGTTAGCTTACATGAGAGTAAATCTCTGCTCTGTCTCTGAAAGTGATGAAAAACACTCATAAACTCATCAGGGTGAATAATCAGGATGCTCAGAAGGCATAAGGTAAGTGAGAAATAACACTGAAAACTGTTTCAAAGGAACCAGTACCATTTTTCATGTTTTAAAGCGAAAATATACAATGCTAACAATGCACTTCCTGATATTGCAAATAGATCTGCTTATACAATATAATTGCACTGGGGTAAGGCATATTTTACTCAAATACACAGACAAAACTGAGGCGCTTTCAAGCCCAGTAGTGTATAGTACAATGAAGACGGTCTGTTTCCTCAGCATTGATCGGGGGCAGTTCTCAGATGCGTAAAGGAGCGGGTGGAAATTGCTTTAGCATAATCACATATTGATTTGTCTTCAAGTTAAGCGAAGGGATATGGGACCTGAAACAGTGGAGAGGCTGTTATAGAGAGGGAAGTGTCTATGGAAACGTATGGCTCTTTTATTACACTAACATGTGAAAGTGAATGACGACAGGAAATTGGAGGTCCTCAGTTTACACAGAGAGAAGTAAGTTCAAGTAAGTTATATAGAAAAAGAGAAAGTGACGTCTCTATGATTACACTGTAGGCCTGATAAGAACTGAAGGAATTCTTGTTGGACTAAAGACGTGTGCTGCTGACTGGTCAACTAAAAAGGGGAAATGGCAAAACTCACAAAAATGTTCTGTATCTCTGTGTCCGACCCATACTGCACTCACAGACTACACCTGCACCGGGCGCTGCTGCAAAAACATCTTTTCATGCAGAAAAAGAACGAGGAAACAATTTCTATAAAGGCAGATTGAACTTGTGGATCATGAATTGAATCTGACTTTTTTACAGTTAAATACAAAAAATACCAAATCTTCAGTTCACTCACTCAATTCTCCTTTCTACGGCTGTCCCATAGAACTAAATGAAATGATAAGTCGATGAATACACATTTTGGTCAATTAAGACAACACCGAAGCACCAAAACTAAAGGCTTACAGTCCTATGGGGAAAAAAACAACTTTATATTGACTTTGACTGATTTATAATTGATTGACTTGTTGAGTTCTTGACCTTGTTCCAATGTTCACTCACAAACATTGCGAGAGTTGTAATAGTTTCATTAGGCCCGAGTGCCAGAGGCTGGCGAAGGGCCTATTAGTATCGCATAGCGATGCTCATAGGGGGCGGGAACTAAAATGACGTGACGTGACTCGCCCGTAGTGACCAGCGACCCTCACCATGACGTAGCAAAGCACCAGAGGTTTCCGAAAATGTAGAGTTTGTCGGCCAAAAAAAGCGGAACATTGTTCTCGTATCAGATTCTTCTTCTTCTTCTTCTTAAAGAAGTAAAAGGGACAAGTAAAAAATAGTATTATGGCCACGCCCCCTGACACACCAGGGGGCGGCCATCTTGGATTAAAGTTTGCAAACCTGAAACGCACTCCTCCGCAGGCGTCACCCAAATGGCCTCAAATTTGGTCCACATTATCTCCAGGGGCAAAACGTCAAAAAATATCCACATCCCAAATCCGTCTGACGTCTCTGAGCAGTGAAGCCACAAATAATAAACACAAGTTCGGATATTTACAAATTGCTCCTATTTGCTCAAACAAACTCTGATTTCAGTGAAATTTGACACAGTTCTTAAACTCTCTGCCCTAAAACTGAATGTGAAAACATTTAATTTGGTGCATTAGCACCCCCTACAGATTGAAATAAAATGTGACCCCCCAAACACATTAAAAAACTCACCAAACTTTGCCAAAAGTTCAGAAATGATGAGACATTCGAGAAAATATAGGTTTCATGTGTGGGGACCAAAAAATGGTAATGATACGCCACCTTGAATATTAGGCTCCGCCCACTCCTATGGGAGCCGTCCCAGCTCAACTTTGTTGTAGAGCCACAAAATTCGGTACACACATTCATCACATGAAGACAAACAAAAAATAGTATTATGGTCACGTCCCCTGACAAAGCAGAAGGCAGCCATCTTGGATTGAAATCTTCAAAATGCAGAGTCTGCATTTTTGCACATCTTGTGTTTGAACGCACTGCTCTGAAGGCGCTTCACCCACAGGGCTGAAAATCACCGTACATCATCTAGAGAAGTGCTGAAAATCACCGTACATCATCTAGAGAAGTGCTGAAAATCACCGTACATCATCTAGAGAAGTGCGGCTTCAAAAGTTACCTCCATTTTTTTGGTAACTGTCACAGTTTACGTGCGGCGAAGCTCCAAAGTTCAATCAAAATTTAGACAATATTCAACATAAAGATTTGTTCCCGTTGGCACAGACTTAGTCCGATCGTGCTAAATTTGAATCACTGATGCTGATCTCGGCCTGAATATAATACACTATAAAGCATATGGAAAATTACACTATAGCGCCCCCTAGAAATGAAACCCCAGCATTATTGGATTTGTACCACATTTGGGTATTAAATTCTAAATTAAATCCTCATAGCACCTGACCCTCCCCCTCTGCAGGTGGTGAGCCCACAGGAGGGTGGACAACATGGTCCTTGATGTTAGTTCATAGGGGTGCGGGCATGTTTTGGGTTGATGGGGGAAACCGGAGTACCCGGAGGAAACCCATCTAGGCACAGGGAGAACATGCAAACTCCACACAGAAAGGCCCGGGCGACCCGGGGATCAAACCCGCAACCTTCTTGCTGTGAAGCCTGAGTGTTGCCACTCAGCCACCATGCCGCCAGTTCATTTCAGTTCATTTCAGTTCATTTAAAGGTGCACTATGTAATTTTTCTGATGGAGGATGTGTTGGCCTGGGAAATTTGAATCACTGATGCGTGATCTCGGCCTGAATATAACACACTGTAAAGCAGATGAAAAGTGTGGTTGGGGCTTACGGTTATTAGGGTTAGTGTGGGGCATTGCATTTGCTGGGCGCAGCGTTTGCACAGCGCTATGTGCAGAGCCTGTTGTTTGCAGGGCATGTCATTTGTAGGGAACGCTGTTTGCGGGGTGCAGCGTAGGCGCACACGATGGCCGATCATTGCCGCTTGCGGCTATATTTCACACTAGTTTAATTTCAAACCAAAGTCTGAAAGCCTCCTGTGTTGATTTTAAGTTGTTAAAACACTCTGGATGGAGCATTTCTGCACTGAACTTGTTTTCACAACAAATGCAAATGGCTCTATTAGCACTGCAGTCATGTTGCCTAAAGGATTTTTAAAAAAAAATGTTTTTCTTTTTTGTTCACACTGCTCATTCCTGTTGCTGACAGCAGAGGGAGCTCCAACAGCTAAATATCCTCTAGAAAGAAAGGTGTATTTTTAAAGTGTGTTTTCCAACAGACTTTTATTTTTAATTAGAAAATGTAAAGCCAGTGTGACCAAAAGCATGTTTACAATAGAAGAGAAGCCAGAAGAACACAGCTGTGCTCTTAAATAAAATAGAAGAGGAAATATTGTGCTGTCTGTCCAATAGTTCTACTCTCTGACAACAGTGGATCATGATGTCGTTGTTTGCACATGTGCACAGGCTCATGTGCAGAGTCCTGCATGTGTCACCGATTACAATGTGTGCACATCACAGCGGGTGTGTACCTGGGCTGATGAAACACACAGACTCACACATGCACCAAACACAAATACAACTTCAGGAGGGTCAATGACTAGAACAGGGAGAAAGCTCTGAAAAGCTCTGAGGCCATGCACGATAAAGGAGGTACTTCACATGCCGCCCTGCTGAAGACCATCAGTGTGGATAAGTACAGTGTAACAGTACTTTTACTGGAGTAACATGTAGTACAGGTAACAGTACTTTTACTGGAGTAACATGTAGTACCAGTGTAACAGTACTTTTACTGGAGTAACATGTAGTACCAGTGTAACAGTACTTTTACTGGAGTAACATGTAGTACAGTGTAACAGTACTTTTACTGGAGTAACATGTAGTACAGTGTAACAGTACTTTTACTGGAGTAACATGTAGTACCAGTGTAACAGTACTTTTACTGGAGTAACATGTAGTACAGTGTAACAGTACTTTTACTGGAGTAACATGTAGTACCAGTGTAACAGTACTTTTACTGGAGTAACATGTAGTACAGTGTAACAGTACTTTTACTGGAGTAACATGTAGTACAGTGTAACAGTACTTTTACTGGAGTAACATGTAGTACAGTGTAACAGTACTTTTACTGGAGTAACATGTAGTACAGTGTAACAGTACTTTTACTGGAGTAACATGTAGTACCAGTGTAACAGTACTTTTACTGGAGTAACAGATAGTACAGTGTAACAGTACTTTTACTGGAGTAACAGATAGTACAGTGTAACAGTACTTTTACTGGAGTAACATGTAGTACAGTGTAACAGTACTTTTACTGGAGTAACATATAGTACAGTGTAACAGTACTTTTACTGGAGTAACATGTAGTACCAGTGTAACAGTACTTTTACTGGAGTAACATGTAGTACAGTGTAACAGTACTTTTACTGGAGTAACAGATAGTACAGTGTAACAGTACTTTTACTGGAGTAACATGTAGTACAGTGTAACAGTACTTTTACTGGAGTAACATATAGTACAGTGTAACAGTACTTTTACTGGAGTAACATGTAGTACAGTGTAACAGTACTTTTACTGGAGTAACATATAGTACAGTGTAACAGTACTTTTACTGGAGTAACATGTAGTACAGTGTAACAGTACTTTTACTGGAGTAACATGTAGTACAGTGTAACAGTACTTTTACTGGAGTAACAGATAGTACAGTGTAACAGTACTTTTACTGGAGTAACATGTAGTACAGTGTAACAGTACTTTTACTGGAGTAACATGTAGTACAGTGTAACAGTACTTTTACTGGAGTAACATGTAGTACAGTGTAACAGTACTTTTACTGGAGTAACATGTAGTACAGTGTAACAGTACTTTTACTGGAGTAACAGATAGTACAGTGTAACAGTACTTTTACTGGAGTAACATGTAGTACAGTGTAACAGTACTTTTACTGGAGTAACATATAGTACAGTGTAACAGTACTTTTACTGGAGTAACATGTAGTACAGTGTAACAGTACTTTTACTGGAGTAACATGTAGTACAGTGTAACAGTACTTTTACTGGAGTAACATGTAGTACAGTGTAACAGTACTTTTACTGGAGTAACATGTAGTACAGTGTAACAGTACTTTTACTGGAGTAACAGATAGTACAGTGTAACAGTAGTTTTACTGGAGTAACATGTAGTACAGTGTAACAGTACTTTTACTGGAGTAACATGTAGTACAGTGTAACAGTACCTTTACTGGAGTAACATGTAGTACAGTGTAACAGTACTTTTACTGGAGTAACACATAGTAACAGTACTTTTACTGGAGTAACATGTAGTACAGTGTAACAGTACCTTTACTGGAGTAACATGTAGTACAGTGTAACAGTACTTTTACTGGAGTAACACATAGTACCAGTGTAACAGTACTTTTACTGGAGTAACATGTAGTACAGTGTAACAGTACTTTTACTGGAGTAACATGTAGTACAGTGTAACAGTACTTTTACTGGAGTAACAGATAGTACAGTGTAACAGTACTTTTACTGGAGTAACATGTAGTACAGTGTAACAGTACCTTTACTGGAGTAACATGTAGTACAGTGTAACAGTACTTTTACTGGAGTAACACATAGTACAGTGTAACAGTACTTTTACTGGAGTAACATGTTGTTCAGTGTAACAGTACCTTTACTGGAGTAACATGTAGTACAGTGTAACAGTACTTTTACTGGAGTAACACATAGTACCAGTGTAACAGTACTTTTACTGGAGTAACATGTAGTACAGTGTAACAGTACCTTTACTGGAGTAACATGTAGTACAGTGTAACAGTACTTTTACTGGAGTAACACATAGTACCAGTGTAACAGTACTTTTACTGGAGTAACATGTAGTACAGTGTAACAGTACTTTTACTGGAGTAACATGTAGTACAGTGTAACAGTACTTTTACTGGAGTAACATGTAGTACAGTGTAACAGTACTTTTACTGGAGTAACACATAGTACCAGTGTAACAGTACGTTTACTGGAGTAACATGTAGTACAGTGTAACAGTACCTTTACTGGAGTAACATGTAGTACAGTGTAACAGTACTTTTACTGGAGTAACATGTAGTACAGTGTAACAGTACTTTTACTGGAGTAACATGTAGTACAGGTAACAGTACTTTTACTGGAGTAACATATAGTACAGTGTAACAGTACTTTTACTGGAGTAACATGTAGTACAGTGTAACAGTACTTTTACTGGAGTAACATATAGTACAGTGTAACAGTACTTTTACTGGAGTAACATATAGTACAGGTAACAGTACTTTTACTGGAGTAACATATAGTACAGTGTAACAGTACTTTTACTGGAGTAACATATAGTACAGTGTAACAGTACTTTTACTGGAGTAACATATAGTACAGTGTAACAGTACTTTTACTGGAGTAACATATAGTACAGTGTAACAGTACTTTTACTGGAGTAACATGTAGTACAGGTAACAGTACCTTTACTGGAGTAACATATAGTACAGTGTAACAGTACTTTTACTGGAGTAACATATAGTACAGTGTAACAGTACTTTTACTGGAGTAACATATAGTACAGGTAACAGTACTTTTACTGGAGTAACATATAGTACAGTGTAACAGTACTTTTACTGGAGTAACATATAGTACAGGTAACAGTACCTTTACTGGAGTAACATGTAGTACCAGTGTAACAGTACTTTTACTGGAGTAACATATAGTACAGTGTAACAGTACTTTTACTGGAGTAACATGTAGTACCAGTGTAACAGTACTTTTACTGGAGTAACATATAGTACAGTGTAACAGTACTTTTACTGGAGTAACATGTAGTACCAGTGTAACAGTACTTTTACTGGAGTAACATATAGTACAGTGTAACAGTACCTTTACTGGAGTAACATGTAGTACCAGTGTAACAGTACTTTTACTGGAGTAACATATAGTACAGTGTAACAGTACTTTTACTGGAGTAACATATAGTACAGGTAACAGTACTTTTACTGGAGTAACATGTAGTACAGTGTAACAGTACTTTTACTGGAGTAACAGATAGTACAGTGTAACAGTACTTTTACTGGAGTAACATGTAGTACAGGTAACAGTACTTTTACTGGAGTAACATGTAGTACAGTGTAACAGTACTTTTACTGGAGTAACATGTAGTACAGTGTAACAGTACTTTTACTGGAGTAACATATAGTACAGTGTAACAGTACTTTTACTGGAGTAACATATAGTACAGTGTAACAGTACTTTTACTGGAGTAACATGTAGTACAGTGTAACAGTACTTTTACTGGAGTAACAGATAGTACAGTGTAACAGTACTTTTACTGGAGTAACATGTAGTACAGTGTAACAGTACTTTTACTGGAGTAACATGTAGTACAGTGTAACAGTACTTTTACTGGAGTAAAATGTAGTACAGTGTAACAGTACTTTTACTGGAGTAACATGTAGTACAGTGTAACAGTACTTTTACTGGAGTAACAGATAGTACAGTGTAACAGTACTTTTACTGGAGTAACAGATAGTACAGTGTAACAGTACTTTTACTGGAGTAACATGTAGTACAGTGTAACAGTACTTTTACTGGAGTAACATGTAGTACCAGTGTAACAGTACTTTTACTGGAGTAACAGATAGTACAGTGTAACAGTACTTTTACTGGAGTAACAGATAGTACAGTGTAACAGTACTTTTACTGGAGTAACATGTAGTACAGTGTAACAGTACTTTTACTGGAGTAACATGTAGTACAGTGTAACAGTACTTTTACTGGAGTAACATGTAGTACAGTGTAACAGTACTTTTTCTGGAGTAACAGATAGTACAGTGTAACAGTACTTTTACTAGAGTAACATGTAGTACAGTGTAACAGTACTTTTACTGGAGTAACATGTAGTACAGTGTAACAGTACTTTTACTGGAGTAACATGTAGTACAGTGTAACAGTACTTTTACTGGTGTAACAGATAGTACAGTGTAACAGTACTTTTACTGGAGTAACAGATAGTACAGTGTAACAGTACTTTTACTGGAGTAACATGTAGTACAGGTAACAGTACTTTTACTGGAGTAACATGTAGTACATTGTAACAGTACTTTTACTGGAGTAACATGTAGTACAGTGTAACAGTACTTTTACTGGAGTAACATGTAGTACAGTGTAACAGTACTTTTACTGGAGTAACATGCAGTACAGTGTAACAGTACTTCTTTTTACTGGAGTAACAGATAGTACAGTGTAACAGTACTTTTACTGAGTAACATGTAGTACAGTGTACAGTACTTTTACTGAGTAACAGATAGTACAGTGTAACAGTACTTTTACTGGAGTAACATGTAGTACAGTGTAACTTACAGTATTTATACTGGAGTAACATGTAGTACAGTGTAACAGTACTTTTACTGAGTAACATGTAGTACAGGTAATAGTATTGCTTACTGGAGTAACATGTAGTACATTGTAACAGTACTTTTACTGGAGTAACATGTAGTACAGTGTAACAGTACTTTTACTGGAGTAACATGTAGTACAGTGTAACAGTACTTTTACTGGAGTAACATGCAGTACAGTGTAACAGTACTTTTACTGGAGTAACATGCAGTACAGTGTAACAGTACTTTTACTGGAGTAACAGATAGTACAGTGTAACAGTACTTTTACTGGAGTAACAGATAGTACAGTGTAACAGTACTTTTACTGGAGTAACATGTAGTACAGTGTAACAGTACTTTTACTGGAGTAACATGTAGTACAGTGTAACAGTACTTTTACTGGAGTAACATGTAGTACAGTGTAACACTACTTTTACTGGAGTAACATGTAGTACAGGTAACAGTACTTTTACTGGAGTAACATGTAGTACATTGTAACAGTACTTTTACTGGAGTAACATGTAGTACAGTGTAACAGTACTTTTACTGGAGTAACATGTAGTACAGTGTAACAGTACTTTTACTGGAGTAACATGCAGTACAGTGTAACAGTACTTTTACTGGAGTAACAGATAGTACAGTGTAACAGTACTTTTACTGGAGTAACATGTAGTACAGTGTAACAGTACTTTTACTGGAGTAACATGTAGTACAGTGTAACAGTACTTTTACTGGAGTAACATGTAGTACAGTGTAACAGTACTTTTACTGGAGTAACATGTAGTACAGGTAACAGTACTTTTACTGGAGTAACATGTAGTACCAGTGTAACAGTACTTTTACTGGAGTAACACGTAGTACCAGTGTAACAGTACTTTTACTGGAGTAACATGTAGTACAGTATAATAGTACTTTTACTGGAGTAACATGCAGTACAGTGTAACAGTACTTTTACTGGAGTAACACATAGTACCAGTGTAACAGTACTTTTACTGGAGTAACATGTGGTACAGTATAATAGTACTTTTACTGGAGTAACATGCAGTACAGTGTAACAGTACTTTTACTGGAGTAACATATAGTACAGTGTAACAGTACTTTTACTGGAGTAACATGTAGTACAGTGTAACAGTACTTTTACTGGAGTAACATGTAGTACAGTGTAACAGTACTTTTACTGGAGTAACAGATAGTACAGTGTAACAGTACTTTTACTGGAGTAACATGTAGTACAGTGTAACAGTACTTTTACTGGAGTAACATGTAGTACAGTGTAACAGTACTTTTACTGGAGTAACAGATAGTACAGGTAACAGTACTTTTACTGGAGTAACACGTAGTACCAGTGTAACAGTACTTTTACTGG
This sequence comes from Odontamblyopus lacepedii, assembly GCA_034769755.1. Classification (NCBI taxonomy): domain Eukaryota; kingdom Metazoa; phylum Chordata; class Actinopteri; order Gobiiformes; family Gobiidae; genus Odontamblyopus; species Odontamblyopus lacepedii. The sequence continues at coordinate 2,856,137 of CM068360.1, forward strand.
AGTAACATATAGTACCAGTGTAACAGTACTTTTACTGGAGTAACATGTAGTACAGGTAACAGTACTTTTACTGGAGTAACATGTAGTACCAGTGTAACAGTACTTTTACTGGAGTAACAGATAGTACAGGTAACAGTACTTTTACTGGAGTAACAGATAGTACAGTGTAACAGTACTTTTACTGGAGTAACATGTAGTACCAGTGTAACAGTACTTTTACTGGAGTAACATGCAGTACCAGTGTAACAGTACTTTTACTGGAGTAACATGTAGTACCAGTGTAACAGTACTTTTACTGGAGTAACATGTAGTACAGTGTAACAGTACTTTTACTGGAGTAACATGTAGTACAGGTAACAGTACTTTTACTGGAGTAACATGTAGTACCAGTGTAACAGTACTTTTACTGGAGTAACACGTAGTACCAGTGTAACAGTACTTTTACTGGAGTAACATGTAGTACAGGTAACAGTACTTTTACTGGAGTAACATGTAGTACCAGTGTAAGTACTTTTACTGGAGTAACAGATAGTACAGGTAACAGTACTTTTACTGGAGTAACAGATAGTACAGTGTAACAGTACTTTTACTGGAGTAACAGATAGTACAGTGTAACAGTACTTTTACTGGAGTAACATGTAGTACCAGTGTAACAGTACTTTTACTGGAGTAACATGTAGTACCAGTGTAACAGTACTTTTACTGGAGTAACATGTAGTACAGTGTAACAGTACTTTTACTGGAGTAACATATAGTACAGTATAACAGTACTTTTACTGGAGTAACAGATAGTACAGTGTAACAGTACTTTTACTGGAGTAACATGCAGTACAGTGTAACAGTACTTTTACTGGAGTAACATGTAGTACAGTGTAACAGTACTTTTACTGGAGTAACAGATAGTACATAGTACTTTTAGTACAGTGTAACAGTACTTTTACTGGAGTAACATGATAGTACCAGTGTAACAGTACTTTTAACTGGAGTAATATGTAGTACTTTTACTAAGTACTTTTACTGGAGTAACATATAGTACAGGTAACAGTACCTTTACTGGAGTAACATGTAGTACCAGTGTAACAGTACTTTTACTGGAGTAACATATAGTACAGTGTAACAGTACTTTTACTGGAGTAACATATAGTACAGGTAACAGTACCTTTACTGGAGTAACATGTAGTACCAGTGTAACAGTACTTTTACTGGAGTAACATATAGTACAGTGTAACAGTACTTTTACTGGAGTAACATGTAGTACAGGTAACAGTACCTTTACTGGAGTAACATATAGTACAGGTAACAGTACTTTTACTGGAGTAACATATAGTACAGTGTAACAGTACTTTTACTGGAGTAACATATAGTACAGGTAACAGTACCTTTACTGGAGTAACATGTAGTACCAGTGTAACAGTACTTTTACTGGAGTAACATATAGTACAGTGTAACAGTACTTTTACTGGAGTAACAGTACCAGTGTAACAGTACTTTTACTGGAGTAACATATAGTACAGTGTAACAGTACTTTTACTGGAGTAACATGTAGTACAGGTAACAGTACCTTTACTGGAGTAACATATAGTACAGGTAACAGTACTTTTACTGGAGTAACATATAGTACAGTGTAACAGTACTTTTACTGGAGTAACATATAGTACAGTGTAACAGTACTTTTACTGGAGTAACAGTACCAGTGTAACAGTACTTTTACTGGAGTAACATATAGTACAGTGTAACAGTACTTTTACTGGAGTAACATGTAGTACCAGTGTAACAGTACTTTTACTGGAGTAACATGTAGTACAGTGTAACAGTACTTTTACTGGAGTAACATGTAGTACCAGTGTAACAGTACTTTTACTGGAGTAACATGTAATACCAGTGTAACAGTACTTTTACTGGAGTAACATGTAGTACAGTGTAACAGTACTTTTACTGGAGTAACAGTACCAGTGTAACAGTACTTTTACTGGAGTAACATGTAGTACAGTGTAACAGTACTTTTACTGGAGTAACAGTACCAGTGTAACAGTACTTTTACTGGAGTAACATGTAGTACAGTGTAACAGTACTTTTACTGGAGTAACATGTAGTACAGTGTAACAGTACTTTTACTGGAGTAACATGTAGTACAGTGTAACAGTACTTTTACTGGAGTAACATGTAGTACCAGTGCTCTCGTGTTTCTCGCTCCTTCAGATTGTCTCATTTTTGTCTTCATCCGTTGGAAACAGATGTTTTGCATTATTAATGTTCTGGGCGTCAGATTGTGTTAACGTCAAAACATAAATCAGATGTTACGTTCTGACTCTTACTCTCACTTACTCTTGCGTAGGAGTTTTTCCAAATGGGTTTTAACTTGAGTCATTTCTTGATTACTTCTACTAGAGCAGTATTATTCTGAAGTAACGCTGCTCTTGCTTCAGTACAGTGTTTGTCTGCTTTACCTCTGACACGGCTACAACAGGAACTCACCAGTCACAAAACTGTCATTTTACACACAGATTTCTCCCTGCAGTGTCACATTCTGCACACACACTGCAGCCTGACAGTCCCGAGCTCGTGAGAGGTGGTTTGAGGATAAAAATGCTCTTGATAATGATTAATACTGTCCCCCAGTCTCATTTGCTCTTGTTAACTCACTATGTTCCATAATGGCTGCAGCAGATGAGGGGGGCGGAGTTTGGGCCTTCATTAGAACAGATGAGACAGAGAGAGGACTGGAGGTGAGCTTTAGCACACAGGCTACTGCTGATTAGAGCGAGCTACATCTTCATTAGAATCAAGGGCCACAAAAGCCACGGGGGAGAAAATGGTGGAGAGATTTAAGGCGCTGTGTCTGATGTGTAAAAAATGTAAAAAGCAGAACAAGTTCATTTTAAACTGCAGAGGTCCAGAGTCATAGCTCACACACCTTATGCATTCAGAGCATAACCAGCTGCAAAAGTCTGGACATCTTTTTACATTTATTCTCTTCTCGATGTTGTTATAGATTCTGACTGAAGGCAGCGAAACTAAAAGTGACACATTGATGGCACACAGTGACACAGCAAACAAAAAGTCAAGTCAAATAAATAAATACATACAAATGTCACCCTTTGATATTAACCCTGGTGAAAATGTGTCTTTTTTATATTGAATGACTTCTGTATGTGTCTTTTTAGTAAAGATAAAAAGCACATTGGATTAACTTGTGTGTCCAAACCTTTTGTGTGGTCGTGCATATGGGATTTGAACATATAACACTCATATCTGGGTGCACAGGTCAAGTTTATGGAGTTTAAATGATAAAAAATGTACATAAAGTCTGTTAACGCACGCTGTGTAAAAATATGTGCATGGTTCAGTTTGGTAATATATTAGAAGAAAGACCTTTTCCAGATGTAATAATGTTCCAGGAGCCACAGTGGGGCCCCAGTGCCTTAGGCAAGACAATTCAGCCACACAGCCGAGTATTTTAATTATGTATTTATTTATTTTTTATTTTGGGCCGTTAAGAAGTTTACATTATTTTACAATGGAACATATAACATTAGAGAAATCATGATAGAAATAACAAATAAACAAACAAAAAAACAGCAACAAAATATTTTGCCCAAAAAGGAGTGAGAAGAAGAGAATTGATTTAATCCCGCCCCCTCTTCTAATCTAATGCAATGAGCTTCTTTTTCATTTTTAACTACAGGAACTATTTACAAGTGCGGATGGTGAAAAGCTGTTCTAGCTCGATAGCATAATTATCATCATATTGCAATAACAATACATGAGGAAACAGCAATGGTCAGAATTTTAAAGATACAAACAGTGGAAACAGAAACAAATATAAGTGTCGGTAAAACAGCACAAACAGCAAAGGTCAGGAAACAACCAGCAGAAACCAGCACTACAAAAGGCACGACTGTTCTGATATCAGGACCCGCTCTCTACATACTGGGACCAGACCATATCTTTATACAACAACTTGAATTTATGGATATTTTGGCCTTGTTTGAGACGTGTATTTAGATTGTTCCAGAGTTTAACACCACATATAGACACACAGAAACTTTTACGAGTAGTTTGAACATTGGGCAATTTGACATTTCCATATATATATCCTACATATCCTCTTAAATTATGAGTTCTCTCTCATTTTGAACAAGCTTTGTAGATTAGCTGGTAGCAAATTGTTGAATGCTCGAAACAAAATTACAAGCGTATAATATTTTACAAGGTCGGGAATCTTTAGGAGCTCGGATTGAATAAAAAGATGATGGGCGTGTTCTAGAAAACCGACTTCATGGATGATTCGCAAAGCTCGTTTCTGTGAGATAATCAGTGGATTCACTGTTCACTGGTAAGTTTCCCCCACACTTCCACAGTCTGTGAAATAAGGGAGAACCAATGAACATTATAATGCACACAGAGCATTTTGATCAAGACAATATTTCACTTTGTTTACTATAGCAAGACTTTGAGAAATGTTTATTTTGATGTGTCTAATGTGGGTTTTCCATGAAAATTTACTGTCTATTATAACTCCCAGGAATTTATATTCATTTACATTTTCTATCTGGACCCCTTCAATCAGGACTGGTAACTCTGTGTTAATCTTGTGATTGCCAAACATTATTGCCTTGGTCTTATTCAAGTTTAATGACAATTTATTAATATCTGTCATAAATGTATACAATCACATCCAGTGAAAGTATTAGACAATTTAAATGCCAGTCTCCTACCACAATTGGGATTAAATCAACCTGAGCCAGTTCTCTTTTACGTGCGCTTCTCTAGGCTCGTCCACGCTTCTCTCCCAAAGCTCCCCCCCTTTCAGCACGGCTTTTATTCACTTTCAACAATTCATCATGTCAGTACAAAGACAACATGGTCATAATCTTGTTAAGCTTACCACAGATAACATAGTGAGGTATATCATGACTTGGTTTACATTAGATCAGATAAGAGTAAATATATGGTCTTGAGAACCGAAGCAGAGTTGAAAAAGGTCACACATCTGGTTTTAGCAGAGATAGCGTTAACACAGGCTCTTTCATCCTCTGAGCCTTGTACCATGAGACTGCTTGATGTACATTTTTAAATAACTTCATCATTATAAGCATTTTATTCTAACAATATCCATCCATCTTTTTTATTTTATTAAGTTCCTCGTTTAGAGTACTTCTGAGTTCATTATAATTGTGACTACTATAAAATACGCTGGTGTCATCTGCAAAAGTATATGCTTTAGTAAATTCATTATAAATTCATTTCATTTTTTGTCCTTGATTATTATTATTAATATTTTTTATTATATATATATATATTTAGTATGAATGTGGTGTGTGCGCTGATCTTGTTTTATCTCTTATCAAATTAAGAAAAACCAACATAGTGGTAAAAACACACACGGGAAAACTCATTCCAGTCAACGGGAAAAGCAGTGTTATACATGAATAAATAAATAAATGAAGTGTCTTAACAGTGGAAAGGTCCTGAAAAACTGTGCTGAGATTGGATTTCACAGCGAGAGATGTTTTTGGATTCATATTGTGGTGAAAATGTCCAGATCTGAAACACCGATCGAGTCTTTAAACACACTGGATCTGGAGCAGTGAAATGTATTAAAAGAACAGATCACAGAGGAGTTAAGAGAGAAGGGCATTTGACTAAGAAAAAAAAAAGATTATATTTTTAACAGGAATGTGCTTTATTATGATTGTTTTTCCTTTTTTAAATGCTCATTCCAAAAACTCACAAAAGCATAGCATCTAGTTCCATGTAGAAGGTGAGGCATAGATGGCAAAACGACGGCCATTTCAAAAAGATACTCCTCTTTTTTTCTTTTCTTAAAAGAGACCTGCTATGCAAATCGACTTTTTGTTATACAGTGATCCCTCGTTTATCGCGGGGGTCACGTTCCAAAAATAACCCGCGATAGGTGAAATCCGTGAAGTATCAGCTTTATTTTTTACTGTTATTTTACAATGCAATACTTTACTGCAGAATGAAACAAAAAATAAAACCTCTTTTCAGGCCCAAAATGTGTTTAAGAAATAGAAATATTAACGTTTTCTTACAAATAACTCTAATAGTTTAAAGAACGGTGTTGTAAAACAATATTTTTTATATAGTAATGAACACAAGGAGGAAACACTGTCACTGGCGTATTTCACAGTCCCTCCAGCTGCGCCTCTTCGTCCTGACTCCGCTGTGCTGGAGCGTCTTTTTCTACTGAAGGCTGCGCAGGGGTCTTTCTCCAAGAGAAGAACATCGTTATGGGGAGTTGTTGGCACTCTTTCTTTTTCTGAGCAAGAAGATTTTTATAAACGGACTTGCCACCTTCAATTATATTTGAGAACTGCAATGAACGACACATTAAAGGGTCCCATTCTTGTGCCGCACGCTGAAGTTCAGTGGCCATTCTCATCATGGTTGCTGTTTACCAAGTGTTAGTTCTTCCTCCTCTTCTTTATCAACAAGATACAGATTCACTGTAAAAAAAAAAGCACTGTAAAAAATTCCGCGAAGCAGCGAGGCCGCGATAGGTGAAGCGCGATATAGCGAGGGATCACTGTAGTTGTTTCCCCTCATTTACTCACCCAAAGTTGTATTTGGAGTGATTTATGCATGTTTGCATCATCTTTATTATCCCTTATTTTACATATACATATACACATATACCTCATACACGGCCACTTCTCTCTACTTACTCCGTTCTCCAGTTCCATCCATCTTCTCCTGTTTAATCCGGCTGGGTCGTGGGGGCAGCTTACTGGCCAATACTCATAGCACCTGACCCCCGCTATGAACCCCTCTGCAGGTGGAGCCCAGGGTGGACGTCATGGTCCTTGATGTTAGTCCATAGGGGTGCTGCATGTTTTGAGTTGATGGAGGAAACCCATCCAGACACGGGGAGAACATGCAAACTCCACACAGAAAGGCCCGGGCGACCTGGGGATCGAACCCGCAACCTTCTTGCCTGCGTGTTGTCACTCAGCCACCGTGCCGCTGTTCTCCAGTTGTATTTTCTTAATCTGTGACACACTCAGGCTTCGGCAGCGTCACATAGTTTTATCGTATGTATTCTGAGCATCCTAATTATTCACTGCAGTGAGTTTATAAAAGCTTTGCACAACTCTCACACTCCAGATTACAACAAAACACTTTTCTAATCAGATGCAGACAGCACACAGACTTATTTTGACCTCCAAAGCTGCTTATACAATGTATCTGTACTGTGGCAAGACACGTTCTGGTCAAATACCTAGAAAAAAGTTGGATTTAAATGTGTTTTTCCAATGCTTTTCAATCAAATAAGAACATAGCAAAAACTCTTTAAAAATGCAGAAACTCTATATGTTCTAAAGTCATTTGTGGAAGTTTTCCTCTGCCTGATCCTTCACCATAGACCAGTCCATATGTTCCGCTGTATATGGAGTCGTCATTATTTTTAGCTGTACACTGCTCAACGTTCATATTTAATACTGTGTGCTCCTGTCCAAGTCCCTTAAGTGCATTTCCGGTAGTGTCGGCGTGTGCTTCCCTGTGTCATCAGATCTCTAAATGCTCAAATGTAGAAGAGAGGAGGACGAGACATTTACAGCTGTGTACTATGGGCTATTGTACTGCAGGCAAATCCCAAATACAGCCCTTTTTATTCATCTTTCTACATCTCCAAAGCTCGAAACACTCTGTTTCACCTTGTGATCTCATGTAGCCGTAGTTTTCAAATTAACAGCAACCTTTTATCTTTAGTGTAGTAGAGATTGGCAATTCCAGGGCTGAAATTATCCAAATGGTTCTAGTGAAGGTGTGCGGAGTTTTAAAAAGCATTGGAGCACTTCCTGTATTACCACATGAGATCACAATGCGAAATAGCGGGTGTTTTCTGTTTGAGAGAAGAACTCAGCCTAAATATGAAGGGCTTGTGTGAATGAAACAAAACACAACTCCAGACCTGTTTGTGATGAGGAAACTACATATAGGGCCTTTAAATTAATTGGGAAAAAATTCTCAGAGCATTTAAAAAAAAAAAAAAATCTACTTTTTGACTTCAGATTGCCCAGTGTTGTTAAAAACTGTAGTAATAAGACTTCAAATATTATAATTTAAAAGATTTGAAGATGCATTATCTTAGAATCCTTTACAGTAAGTTTCAGCACCATGGACAGCACACGACATATATTTTTGGCAACTGAAATTCTCCTGGTCTAAATTCAAGCGTTCACATGATGGTTCATTTCTTTAGGCTGGAGGCGATTTGTGCTTTACCACAGACTGATGCCCTGTGGCCTAAACATGCCTGCTCAGGAATACTGCGCCGCCACATACATAAAACATACACACTACTGCAACTACTACTGCACTGTGTGTACTGACCTGCACTTTGAATATTTCATTATCGCACTACTACTCTGACACTGAGGCTGAATGTGAATGTCCACTCTGGCCCCTAAACCCTGTCTCCTAACCCCTTCCTCCTAAACCCTAGCTCCTAAACCCTAGCTCCTAAACCCTTGCTCCTAAACCCTAGCTCCTAAACCCTGTCTCCTAAACTCTAGCTCCTAAACCCTAGTTTCTAAACCCTAACTCCTAAATCCTGTCTCCTAAACCCTTCCTCCTAAACCCTGTCTCCTAAACCTTAGCCCCTATACCCTATCTCCTAAACCCTGGCTCCTAAACCTAGCTCCTTTGTCTTGGCCCCTCGCTCACTAGATAGTCCCAGACTACTAAGCAGACTGTTTAGTGCACTCTTGCACAGAGTGATTCAGACACTAACTGCACTGTTTTCACTCTCGTTGTAAGACAGGTGACTCTGGATTTAAAGCAGACCTGTTCAGAGTTTTTAAACATTTTAAAGATGTCATTTCCTCTCACCTTTTACTCACCCAAAGTAGTATTTGAGCTGATTTGTGCATGATTAAATAGTCTTTAATCACCTATTTTCAAGACCCCCATTTTGTCAGTCAGCCGCACCACCACCAACATACGACCACTGCTCTGTCGGTGTCACATATATCATAGGAGTGCCATGTAGTCATTTTGGTACAGTTTAAAAAGAATAAATACATATGTTGCTGATGTACAGCTTTCCATAGTTACTGACAGCCCTCAGGACAAAAGTGTCTCTTCTCTATGTCCTGCAGCATCACAGGAGCCTGCAGGAGGAGTCATGTGAACTCTAGAAGTCTACCTCGGGTGTGCACTGACTGCAGGTATGGTGTTGTTCACCACTCTCACAGGTCCTGCAAGACATGAAAAGGTCATTAAAATCAATGTGCCCTGCCACACTGGCCTGAGGGAGTGTGAGGATGGGTTCTGGTGCAGGCAGGAAGAATCCACAGTAACCCACTGAAAGCACGAACCAAACCAGACCAGCAGTTAGTATAAATATGTCTCACCCTGCTCTGGAATGTCTGCTGCCGTATGTGGTGTGAAAGGCCTGCTGCAACATCACAGTGAATAATTAGCATGCTCAGAATGCATTAAAGGTGCTCTGTGTTTGGTGGTGCAGGGTTTGCCACTTGCTTGTCTCCATGGAGATGGCTTGCTTTGTTCTATAGTATGACAATAAACTTAAATCTTATATTTATTACAACTACAGGTGTGTTTATGGCTTATAAATTCAACGAAAAACAATCATTTATTCATTCATACTGTAAGCTGTAAGCAGAGTTACATCTCCACAACTGTGCTTAAAGTCATATTGTGGGACATACTGAACACTTTCCAAGGTGCATTATGTGAAGTTTTGAGGACATTACCTTTTGGACCACACTGACCCTAAACAGTGCCCTCTGCACACCTCTGAGTGTGGACTCATCATTATTCACATTCTGACCTGAAGTCTGAATATTTCATTATCACTTCTGTGCTCTGACACAGCAGAGTGTTGTTTTTGTTTGCTCGTCCAATTTACTCCGCATTGGTTATGCAGGTCACAGTGACAGTGGGTAGCGCGTCCTGTATTTTCACATAATGACAGAGTCGTGTTGCAGGATGATTGTCAGCTCCAGAGACACAGACACAGATCTGAACAGAAACACGACTTCAGCAGATCCTGTGCAAACCGGGAAAAAAACACTATGATGGGCTGTGAGGTGGGGCTGCCAGATGAAAAATGACAGCTTGAAATCACAATTTGAATAGCAATAACAGCTAGTATGCTAATGAACATTTCCTGATTATTAGACGGTAAAGTGCTTTATTTTTGTTTAATTCTATTTATAGATTTAGAGTTATTTTGACCTCAAGAGTTGTTTATACAATATGTCTGTTCTGGGAAGTGAACTAAAGGCCGCCACACACTACAGGATATTTCGGTCTTAATCGATTTGTAAACGTGTGACAAAAAGTGCACACTACAGACGCGAGGAGAACCTGATGAGATTTAAAATTTCCAATCGCAAATTTCTATCCTGTGCTCCACACAGGATCTAAAGCTGTGAGGCTGTGATGGCGTCAGCTGTTTCCTGTCTACAGTAAAACCACTCGCTCTGAAGTGTTCAAAGATCAGAGCTCTGCACTTCTAGTTTAGACACAAGTCAAACCTATGTTAACCTATGTCACATAAAAGTCCACAGGAAATAGAGTCACTATCACTAATTTGCAGCTTTTGGATGTAAACAGACACATGTGTGGAAGTATCTCACCTGTTTACTTTCAAAGAACGCCTCAAACTGGATTAACTGTGTGGTTTTGTGGACTGGGGTCATTATTTGTGGAAGACAGTTTCAGTGGATAAAGGTGATGAGACGCTGCACTTTAAATTGACCACTTTACCAGAGGAGAGGAGTAAAGTCTTTATTTTTGCTATATCCCGAGTTTGTATGTTGCGTCTCTGTGTCCTTCATTCTGTATTTTTCTGATGCTCTGTTTTATTGGCTCTTATTTATCTTTGTTTATTGGCTTTATTGGTTCATTTCTTGATTTACAGACAAAATAATGAAATAAAAATGTCAGGATCATGTCGCGTGGATTATTTCAAACATTTAAGACCAGCACGATGAGGCTCTCGACGGCAGTTCCAGAGAGAGGGGTGAGAGTTTTTCAATGCAAAATGAACTGGAGACAGGGTCGATGGAAACGGAAGTGCCCACGCTCGCTTCTTATTTGGATTGTGGCAGCTAGTGGGGTCCCTGTGTCCGTTTATACGTAGCCATAGCCCCTTTAAGTTACACATTAGTCTGCGTAGCATTCAGCAGCACATCTCTCCCTCCGCCTCCTCCTCCTCCAGTGTACTTGTGTGTCAGCAGTTTGTACAGATCCAGTCGTCTCTCATAAGCGCTGCTCTCAGATCACACACACTCCGCTCCTTCATGTTTGCCTCGTTGTGTCTTACCCACACTTCCCAAGCACACACACTATCTCCTGTATCTGCGCACACACTCCACATCTGACCACCGAGCCCGACCTCCGCCTCCTATCTCTCTCACAGCAGCGTAACGCGAGCTTTGAAAACATGCACAAAAAGGACTTTGAAGAGGTGCAGAGGCTGGAATGGTCTTTGGATTACCCACAGTGCCTCAGCTCTACTGCCATTATGAGTTATTACAGTGTATTAATAGAGTGGAAGTGCTGGCCAAAGGATCTTTTCTGGTACCACTTTATAATAACTACACCATAAAGACCCGCCGCTTTCCAAATAGGAAGCTCGCGTTCGGCTTTTCTGCCGCTCCTCTCTCTGTCACTGCTGCTGTCGGCCGCATCATTTTGGTCTTAAAATGTTCTTATTAACCAAATGTATTCACTTCCCATGATCCTGTTTTTTTTTTTTTTTTTTATATCGCTATTTTTCTATTCCTAATAAAAAGCTTGGTTCCAAATTCACCTCTGTAACTGTTAAGCAAGCTTCATTTGCAGCCGAATGCTATGCCACCACACTCGCTTAATTCACTTCTTCTATTATGCAAAATTCTCCATCCATCCATCCATCTTCTCTTGCTTAATCCGGCTGGGTCATGGGGACAGCATACATGTTCAAACATCTCAGTTCAACTTGTGCACCATATTTAGGGCCAATGATTTTCCGTTTCAGAAGTTTTGAATTCCGTTTCATTGTGACACATTTGATAATTCTGTTGACAGTGTTGGGAAGGTTACTGTAAACTGTATTCCAGATTACAGATTACAGATTACAGACCCCAAAATGTAGTTTGTAACGTAATCCATTAAATTACTTAAGTGAGTAATGTAATCTGAATACTTTGGATTACTTGATATTGTCGTGCTTTTTAAAACTAAATTAATGTAGCAGCTACCTGCAAATTCTTGTTTGGTTTTAGACCTGGTTTAGACCTGGTTTTAGTCTTGATTTAATGCTTGTTTAGTCCTGGTTTTAGACCTGCTTTAGACCTGCCTTAGTCCTGGTGTTAGTTCTGGTTTAGAGGTGCACAGGAGGAAGTGCGGTCCACGCAGCGTACGACAAGACACGATCCACACGCGGTGTCCACGCTGTACAAGAGGAGGTGCGGTGTGCGAGGCACACTAGATATATACTTGGCCCAGTGCTTTATGGGAAGGTTTTCAGACCATGAGTGAGGAAGACGTGTTCAACATATAGTTCTACCCCTGGGCACTGAGACATGGGTTCATATGGATAATTTGGTTTAATTTGTCATTGTATCTAGAGTGCGCCATCTATTGGGAAATGCCAGAATTGCAGGGAGAATAAACCTAAAAAGTTTTATTGCAGTTGATTAAAGTTTGGTGGTGCGTTGAGCCCTTTCTTCATGTCAGAGCAACTGCCCCTCAAAATCCCCGTGCACGTCCCTGCCTGCTCAAACATAGACCTGGAGCTGTGTTTTGCCATTCACACATGATTAAGTATTATTAGTTTGTCTGCATCCCCAAACCTCAGAATGCTCTGTTTCAACTTGTGATGTCATGTAATGGTTAGTTTTCAAGTGAACAGCTCCCTTGACCTTTAGATAAATGATTCTAACTGTGGATATTAAAAATACAGTGAAGTACTTCTTACATCAACTACAATAAATTCACATAAATCCATTTTTTGGGTTAGAAATTATATTAATCCCTAAAGTTTTTTTATTTATGTATTTTGGTGAATGTTTTTTTTCCATTATTCTTCCTTTCTTTCTTTATACTTTTGTATAATTTTATTAATTTCACGTTTGTGCTGCCTGTGTGCTGACACAGTGGGATATTTGCTTTGTTTCTTTCAGTCCATTTCATACCACATTCCACTGCACATGCTTTGGCCCACTGCTCATCAGGGCATCCCATAATAGCACAGGCCAGACCCATATGCTGAGCTCCAGCCAGGCCCTGTTTATCCAGCGCTAATGTCCCAGAGTGAGGCTTTAGGCACTGGGCTCAGACAGGGAGCTCTCTCTTCTTCACCCACTTCCTCTGGGCGTCCGGATGCATTATTTATCAGCTGCCCGTGTTCCAGGAAGAAGCAGAGCGCAGATTAGCACGACACGCGGCAGGTACATCTCTGTTAGCCGTTAGCCGTTAGCCATGGCCGATGTTAGCAGTGACGGATGTGGGGTCAGCTGCAGTTTACCGTAAACCAAGTGTCCTCTGAGAGCGGGGCAATGCAGAGGTAGAACATGTAATATTAAAGGCGTTGTACCTGTGTTTTACTGTCTTAAAAATGTATAAAAAACAGTTCATTTCAAATGGTTTGCTGTGTCCAAAGTCGTACCTCACTGTCCTTATGTTCTGAGCGTCTAAAGTGGTCACATTTATATACAGTGCTTTTCCACCTTCAAAGAAGCGATTTACTTGAAGGAACCACTCATCCATTCACACACACTCACACACCAGTGTACACAGACACTAGAGGCAAAGTGGGTTAAGTGTCTTGCCCAAGGACACAACAGCATTCATCTGTGGGAGCTGGAATCACACCGCTAACCTGTGAATTCGTGGACACATGGTTTATCGACTGAGCCACAATGAGTTTATAAGCACTTCTCACAACACACAACTCTCGTAACAACAGCTAGCATGCTAACGTGCACATCCCAATTATCAGACAATAAAATGCTTCTAATTAGATACAGTGGATTTATTTTGACCTCAAGAGCTGCTTTTATCATATATCTGTGCTGGGGCAAATCCTCAAATATGCTCATATATGCTGGAAAAAATCTGGGGTTCCCAGTATTTTATATTCTAAAATGTGGCAATGAGTGACAAAATAAGACTATTTTACTCTGTTAAAAAATATGACGTGCTTGCTTCCAATTGACTGAAAACAAGCTCATATGGCCGGATAGACTCATTTTACAAAAAAAACACTGTTAACAATTGTAGAGTTTGATAGCAACAACACATATCTGCATTTTGAAAAATTGTCCAAAAGTGTGTTTCTTTTTGTCACCATCTTGTACAGATATTATCCTTGACATTATATAGTGGCTTTTATCAAGGGGGTGAAAGAATATTTAGAGAGCAGTAAAATACATCTGTCTTTTGAAAACATTTCTTTTTAGAGAGTGAACCGCAAGCCTGAAATGGCACTTATCTGTTTCTGCAAATGAACTCTTCACATGTATATGAAGGATTTTACTAAACAATCTGCTGAGAGCTTCAGAGCATCAGAATGATTCACTATGAGGAGTTTAGAAGAACTTTGCATCTGAGACCAGTGTGGAGTTATGCCACTAACAACAACAACTAGCATGCTAACGTGCACTTCCTGATTATCAGACAACACAATGCTTAGACCAAGGCAAACAGCTCGGTTTTTGCTTCTTCTTATATTATTGGACTTTTTTCAACAAACTTCCACTTAAAGGTGCATTGTGTAACTTTTCTGGTGGAGGGTTCTTTTTATCTTCATAGAGACTAAATCAGACTGAGTTACAGGTCAGATCTGTGGAGAGGTGACCCCGCTCACAGTCAGAATGTCTGTTTTTCTAGGTATTTTTCAGCTATAAAACCACCTGTAACCGGATAAAGGTAAAGTTGAGCTGTTTAATGTCACACTGTGGAACTTTCCAGACAGAGCAATGACATATCCATGCAAACAAGCAGGTACCAGAAGAACTCCATCAGAAAAGTTACATAGTGCACCTTTAACTGATGTAAAACTAGGATAAATATTTCCCACAGTATACTCTTCTACTCTGCTCTACCCTTCTGTGTGTATATACTGTATCTGAGGACAGGTGGAGCAGATCGGCCCCGCTCTGGGGCCTCCTGTCAGCTCAGGCTCTGCTCTGGTCCAATCACATCAAAGTGGAGTGTGGAGTGTGAGTCTGCGCTGGCATACGGCTTTCAGATTACACCTGATGCCGCGGAACAGGAGGAGTGCAACTTCACGCTGTACTCGGAGCTGTCCTCACTGGTGTCATACACAATTCTACAATATATACTTTAAAGAGCCGATACTTACATTTCCTGATCTATGTTCGAATTCTTCCTCATCACACACACACCTGGAGTTGTGTTTCGTTTCATTCACACATGTTTAACACACAAACCTGCTGATTTAGGAGGAGTTCTTCTCTCAAGTTGAAAACACTCGGCTTCACCTTGTGATGTCCTGTGGTAATGTGTTGAAATATCCAAATATCGTATAGTTTAATTTGATGATGCAGTATCAATATTCCTGCACTGCTTTATTGATATATTGCCAAGAGTATTTTAGGTATATTTTATTAAATTATTTTGTGTAACAGATGCAGTTGTGTTGACATTTTCATAGTTTCGATGAGTAAAATGGGTGTTTTTCATATTAACTTTGCACAAAATTAGCAGACTTAGTAGACATGATTTATTTTTGTTTGTTTTCCACTGAACCATATTGAATTGATTTGAAATATATTGTATCAAATTGTATTGAATTGAAAGTGCAATGTATTGAAAAACATATTGTGGCTTATGTATCGAGGTATGTATCGTACCAGCCAGTTCTTAGTGATACCTTAGTGATGATACCTACCTCACTATGCCTTAGTGATACACTAGTGGTGGAAGATGTACTCAATTCTGTTACTCAAGTAAAAGTACAGGTACCAGAGCAGAAAAATGTTCAAGTAAAAGAATCACGTAAAAAAAAACAAAAAAAAAAACAATCTACTTAAGTAAATGCATTGAAGAACCTGTTTAAAAATGTTACTTAAAGAGTAAAGATTTTCAGGTCTTATAAGGCTTCAAATGAACTCATTAAAAATTGTGCTGAATTTTGTTCAACGGAAACTTTTTTCCAACTGTTTTTATTTGTATATTTGTGTTTGCTCAAACTCTGAACATGTTAAAAATAAACCCTCAGACTTTTCAGCAGGTCTCAGAAAATATTAAAAAAAACTAAACAAAAAAAAAGTTTACTTTTCAGTCCTGTTCAAAAATCTAGTACAAACGTACAAAGTACAGATACCTGCTCTGAAATGTAGTGAAATAAAAGTAAAAAGCACCCACTGTGAAATGTACTTCAGTAAAGTGCAGATCTAACATTCATAAGTACATGACTTAGGGCGCTTTTACACCACTAGTTTCATTATTTGTCCACACCAGGCAAACAGTGGCACACAGACTCCAGTGTGGTCGACGTTCACACCTGCAAACCACAACTGATCCGACTGACGTATATCCAAGGCTCCTGTGCACAGCGGGTTCGATTGCAACTTCTCATCCAGTGGCCTTCCCAGGGGGCCCCTCTGCAGGGTACGGATGGCGCGGGCCAGTCCCTATCACCCCCCAAGTGCGCTCAGTCCCATGATGCATTTCAAACAATTAATTTGGACCTACTGTATGTGGTTTGGACCTGAGTTGGCGTCCTCACCAGAAGAACCGCACCAGAGTTTGGCATTTGGTGCGGAGTCAACCGGACCAAGAGCACCTCTTTTTTGTGGTCTTAGTCCATGTGATTTGGTGCAGATCCAAGTGCGATTGAAACTTTCACACCAAAGAAAACAGTTTGAACTAGAAGCTTCTGGTTCAAACTCCATACACCTTCACTAGAATCATGTGGATCCTTTCAGTCCTGGAATTGTCCATCTCTGCTGAACTAAAGATACAAACTTCATGACATCACAAGGTGGAACAGAGCATTTTGAGCTCTGGAGATACAGACAGACTCAAACATGTGTGAATGAAACAAAACTCAACTCCAGGTCCATTTTTGAGGAACAGTATTAGAACATGACTTAAAGCTCACAAGAGATAATTTTGTGTAATCTAGGACCTTTAAAGAGTGCAGGAGACAGGCCAGAATTCTGAGGTGGAATTTGCTGTGTAACTGTCAGAGTGCAGATTTGTAGACCTGCTTCATGGTTATTATGCAAAATATATGTTTATATTATGCAAAAATCACCAAAAAATACAATTCTGTCAAATACTCAGGACACAGGCCTACGTCGCCCATGCTCCCACATGACAATTCTCCATAAATATACATAAACATGGAATGGAACGCACAACAGATGTAATGTGATAGTGCTCTGAAGGGGGAGTGACTTTTAGCACTATAAAAGGTAACATGGTGAGCTAAATATATTATGCGTTAGAATTAATACCCCGTAGAAGTCAAATACCCCTCTAGTCCGGGCAACTCATTTTGGAGGCAAAAATAGAATTCATTGTAAAAGTTTGTTTTTCAGCCTGGATCATTTGAGGTGTCCAGAACCACATACCTCCATATGCTCTAAGGCAGGGGTGTCAAACTCATTTTGGTCCGGGGGCCGTATGCAGCCTACTTTGATCCCAAAAGGGCCGGATCAGAAAACTCAGTTCCCTCTTCAAGTTATCGTATTTTTCTCCGTGTCTCGTAGTGGTGTTTAAGATTATATTCCTTGAGCAACGCCACTTGTTCCAAACACACTGAGCACAGATTTCCCATTCACCTCTGTCAACAAATAAGAATTAGACTATTTTTCTTAGGAAATCCTGAACTCAGCATCTGCTTTTCTCATTTTTTGACATTTTGCTGATGAGGGTCACGGTCGACAGTCAAAACGATGGTCCTTTAAGAGCGTTTGGAAAGAGGAAAGTCTTCATTTGTGCTGCTCTGGTGGGAGTCGCAACGTACAGAAACGCCGGAGACGCTGCTATGCTAAACGGTGCAGAAAATTAACAGAAAAATCTGAAAATTTTAAGGATTTTAATAGAAAAATCAGCCGAGGGCCAGATTAAAGGTCTTGGAGGGCCGGATCTGGCCCCCGGGCCGCATGTTTGACACATGTGCTCTAAGGAATCATAATTGAGGAAATGTGTTAAATTGTCATCAATCCGATGTATGTGTCAGTACCGCCAAGCAACAAAAGACTCCAGTAGGGTTTTTTTTTCATTAAAATGAAACTTTACACAATGAAAGTACCCAAGAAAAGTAACATTTTTGTATTACAAGTTTCTTTTGAACATAATTTGAATATGTCACACGAGCTCTGCTCTTACTGAACATGTTCTCAATTGCATAGGCAGAAACACCACTCGTATGAGAAATACACCAGTCCAATATTCATCCATTAAACCTTCTGTCAATGGGTGATGGCAGTGCTGCTTTTAGACTGGCCTCTTACCTGAAAACTGCCTGGCCTGGTGGTATCTGTCAGGGGAATAACCTCCCGTGTAGTCTTCAGGGTCACAGAGGCACAGAAGCCTCACCGCCTCCACAACATAGCAACAACAGCATGGATCCTCCACTTCCTCACTGGCTCTTGATCCTGGCACCCTCTGTATCACTTCCTGATTAGTTCTTTGCTTAGTTCTTCATATTCATCTGATACAGGAAACTGTAATAGTTGATAAACAATGGAAACCGTTCCTTTGCCTGGACTCTTTCCCACATGTCAGTGTCAGAATGTGACCAGTTCTTTTAGGCACAACATGTTTACCTCCCCCGTCCCCACTGCTGCCCCCTTGCTGGGCTAATGAGGGAGAGAGCACCCGGGGGGGGATGGGGAGGCGGGGTCACAGCGGGGGGCGGAGCTAATGTGACCTTTAGTGGAAGAACCCCTCCCAGCTCACCCAGGTCCGGCTCCCTCACACAACCTTTAGAACAGCCCCCTACCCCTCCACCCCTCCAGCCCTCCACTCCTAACAGTCCTGTACACCCTTTTCCACCCTGGATTTGAACTAAACATGGCAGTGACAGTGGAACATTCCCCATTCACTTTTTCTCACAGACTTTACTAAAAAGAAATCTTGCTCTGATGACCTATCATTAGATTTACTGTTTCGGAAACTTTATAAACCTTAAAGTTATTTTTTAAAACAAATGCAGATTTGTGTACTTTAAACGGCCTTTTTGGACTTAAAACAATCATATTATGGATATTAGTTTGCATGGATTTTGTTTTTTTCTAAGTCTATGGAAAAAAAAAAAGAATAGAAAATGTACTTGTTGAGTTCCGTTACACCAGCAGCTCTTGATTTCCAAATAAGTCCACAGGGTAATGCCTACATCTAATTATAAAGTGCTTGTATTTTTTTAATAATCAGGAAGTGCAAGTTTGCATGCTTGTTGTTCCTTTTGCCTTGTTATATGTTATATATGTTGCATATAATTATTATTATTTTTATTATTGTAAAATCAATTAAAGAAAAAAAAAAACATGACCCCAGTGAGTGAGGTCACCTCTCACCAGACGTTACCTGTAATCTGGGTTGGTGGAGCGACGGTCTCCATGGAGATACATATTGCCATAGTGTCAAGCAGGTGATGGACCCTTCACCAGAAAAAAAAAAAGTTTAAAGGAAGTATGCAATTGTCTGGAGGTGGCACATCAGAAAGATAAGAACAAACTCTGGAACTGTCTTCATGTAGATAAATGCCATACTGTGGAACATGAATCTGAGTCAGCTCTGTGGACACATGTTTTAGCTACAGTGAAAGGACGCCAGCCCGGTGGGAAGTGGGCGGATGGTGCAGGTGGGGTTTGGGGGGTGGAGGATGCTGAAGCAAAGGTCACATGATGAGGTGCAGATACAGACAGAGGGGCCCACAGGGCACAGGAGCTTTAATAATGAACCCACCATGACTCAAACAAAAGACAAGGCTGTTCCATAAGAGAATATGTGAGATTATATGAGATCAGGACATTACAGTTCAAACACTGATGCTCATGGATTCACAACGGCAAAAACGATCATGTAAAAGTTGTTTTTGTTTACATTATGTTACTGTGCTAATTATCCACAAAGCATAATCAGGAAGCAGCACAGGATCCTCATTGTGGGTTGTCAGATGATCAAAACCACTTTAAGAGTTTCAACTGGCAAAAGTACTGAAGAAACTGTTTAAAGCAGAACTAAGTAACTTCCCCCTACAGGTCTGTTGTGAGAATGAACTGTCATAAATCCTCTCCTCACCCCCTCCCCTCCCTCTCCTCACCCCCTCCCCTCCCTCTCCTCCCCCCCTCCCCTCCCTCTCCTCACCCCCTCCCCTCCCTCTCCTCACCCCCTCCCCTCCCTCTCCTCTGCTCACGTTTGTTTACACAAAGTCAGTGAACAGTGTCCAACACAGTGGACAGGTGGCTCATGTTTTTTTACTGTTTAATGGTGATATATGTACCGCGGCTCCCGGGACACTGCGGCTCCCGGGACACTGCGGCTCCCGGGACACCACAGCCCGTACCGCAGACTGCTCCCGGGACACTGCGGCTCCCGGGACACTGCGGCTCCCGCGACACTGCGGCTCCCGCGACACTGCGGCTCCCGCGACACTGCGGCCCATACCGTGGGCGGCTCCTGGAGCACCTCGGCTCTCGGGATACCGCGGGCCGAAGCGACCCTAGCGCCTGGAGCTCTTGGAGTTTACTCAAATTGCATAAGTATCACAATGATATGAGCAGTGCTTATGACACTTAGTGTCAATAACAATATCTCCAAATCTGTGTCGGTCTTGGACTCTTCTCTTTCCTTGAGCTCTGCCGTTCTTCAAACGCCTTCCCCAGATCTACTCGTGTGTGACCTCGGGCTCTGTCTGATTCACGCTTTCTTTTTCTTGCATCCTCGGCCATCGCTGAACCTCACACGTAAACACCAGATATGTATTCCTGGTATGGGGTGTGTAGCTCGGTTAGCTGTGTGTAGCTGAAGTGTCATAGAGCAGTTTGGCTCTCGTGAGAACGAGAACAGATCCTGAGAGCTTTATCCGGGTCGGTAGGAGCCAAGTGGCATGTGCAGTTTTTCTGCCCAGAGGCAGA
>CM068360.1:2882234-2897234 GCA_034769755.1 Odontamblyopus lacepedii
TTTAATGCCACACCGTGGAACATTCCAGGCAGAACAATGACATGTCCATAGAAACAAGCAGGTAATGGAGCCTCAACCAAAAAGTTCCATAGTGCACCTTTAAAGAACACATTACACAAGGTTTTATCTGTGGTCATCGGTTTTTTGAGCTCAACTTATTCCCGCTCCCATCCAGAAGCCCTTTTACACTGATGGGACTGGCTTGTCTGCTCTATAGTCATAATCTGCCACACTTATGGATCATTGTGTTGTAATTTTCCCATTTCAAATCATGTTATTCATCTAAAATGACTTTACAAAAGAAACAAATCTGCTGACTTCCATGTTAGAAAACTGTGGTGCCCAATGGGAGCCGATATCGCTATAAACATCACAGTCATACCAGCTTATCAAAGAAGGATCTCGTCAGCTCTATTTCGCTAAGCAGGGCCAGACCTGATTAGTACTTGAATGGGAGACCACTGGGAAGGTGCCACAGTGGGGCAGCAGTGTCACAAAAAGAAAAAAGAAAACTGTTTTTGAGTCAATTGGCAAGACACTTCATCCACATTTCCTACTAAGAAAGTGGTGTGTGTGTGTGTGTGTATGTGAGTGATGGTGGGGGTCTGAGGGATTGATGGTGCAGATTGGAGCCTCGCTTCTGTCAATCTGTCCCAGGGCAGCTGTGGCTACAATACTCTCTATTCACACTTACGTCACAAACCAGGACGACGTTTGGAACCGTGCAGAGACAACTTCCGGTGGAGTTCCCGACACTGGGCTGGAGCGGCTGTGATCAACCCCACTGAAGGAAAAGTGATGGTTGGTAAAATGAAGACCGAAGACGTACTACTGAGAACAGAACCTGCCGGAAGTTGTCATCGTATGTTTCAACATCTTCCTGTTTTGTGACTTCAGCGTGAATAGAGCCTAAAGTGTCTTACCATCACCAAGTGTGGAGTGAATGAATAATGCTCTGGAAAGACACTTTGGGTGTGTTGAAAGGTGCTAAACAAATGAACGATGAATGAATGAAATAATAATAACAAGTTGGCACGTCCGATGGATAGCTTTTTGGCTTTTGTGTAAATTTGACGACCCGGCATGTACCAGTGATGGTGAAAACAGGGATAAATCAGGAATATGGCCTCTTGAAAAAAAGCAATTGCTCAAACATCGAACACAAATCACTGCAAATCCAGAAGGTAAATGAGACGGGGACACAGATAAAACATGGTTTAACGCTCTGAAAAGTCACTTTTGCAGAAGAGATCTGCTTTAAATCTTACATACGATTCCTTTATGACACTAACTTTGCCACGTCCTTGTCGGCATGGAGATGGTATGGCATTGCCTAGAATGTTCCGCAGTGTGGCATTACACTTACCGTTCTGCAAGGAAGCGCCAGTCCCACGCTGTAAACCGTGGCTCTATAAAACAGATTCTGAAGCACGCCGCGAGCAGCACCGTGGGCCCTGTGCAAATAATATCATGTCATACATTTAACATGAGCCCGGGCCCCAGGTTACTTTGCACAGAAAAACTGGGCCCCGAGGCTGAACTTGTTAAAGAGGGGCTATTACACTTCTATGGGGCATTAACACAGACTGTCACTTCTATGGGGCATCAACACATCCTGTATTAAGATTAACATGATGCCTTTTATTGTTCTGAAAATCTTGTATTCACAGTTGTTCCCACTGCCTTTGCTCTCCATGCTAAGTCACCCCCACCTCAGAGCACTAGCACACATCAGGTTTGTGAAGTTATAGTGTGTTTTTTGTATAATTATTAGTTCAGTTCAAAGAGCCGTTCAAAAGACTGGCTCTTTGTTTTGTATTTATATGACAGAAGTGATAATAATAATAATAATAATAATAATAATAATAATAATAATAATAATAATAATAATAATAATAATAATCATGTTGAAAATCAAAATCAGTCTTTAGAGGAAGTGGTCACATTAAAGAGGGATTTCCACAATGTTATAATGTCACCCATGCAGGTCTGAGTAATCCAGCGATCTCTCCCAGGCCCTGTTCAAACTGCCCACAAGCCTTCATCATTCATCATTCTCCATAAATATCCAAAAACACGATTCAAAACAATATCCTACAACTTGTGCTGTAGTTCCATTAGCGGGATGCGTGTTTGTGTTGTGATGAAGCTCTGAAGGGGGAGTGACTTAGCATGGGGAGGAAAGGACAGGTGACCTCAAAAATTAAATTATTACATTATTGTACAGCAGTTCCAAACAATAAAAGGTAACATGGTGATCTAAATATGTAATGTGTCAGTAATTATACCCCATCACTTGCTTGTAGTGCTGGGAATCACAGCGTCCCTCATGACTCAATACTAAATACGTGGCAATACAATATTATCATTCATGTTATATGATATATATTGCACTATGATAATGATGAATACATTTTCCCTCCTCTTGCCCGGCCTCCCCTCCTCGCCCGGCGCCTTCCCCACCTGGGTAGCTGTGGCCATACTGAACTGGCCCACAGGCCTGGACATCTATAGCCTGTCCGTCCATGGGAGTGGATCTCTCCTTCACTGTAGTTCTCCCCGAGGTTTCTTCTTTTTCCCAGGACCCTGGGTTTTTTGGAATTTTTCCTTGCTGAGAAGGAGGGTCTAAGGACAGGGGATGACTGGACCATGTTTCATTTGCTGCTTTACATGAATGTTGTTTTACTCATCCATATGTTGGAACGCCCTTAGAGGAAACTGTTGTTGCGATTTTGGGCGCTACAAAATAAATTGAATTGAATTTAATTGTATTTTAATAATTCTTTGTTAAACCACTACCTGTGCAAAGTCAGTATGGAATAAAAAACAATTACAAACATTAACACTGAGTATGTGAAATGGACTCCATGAAGTTTCAAAATTGTAGCAGTATCACAAAATATTAATAAAATATACCAAAAATACCCTCGCCGATATAATGATGCAGCAGCTCTCACTAATGATAATGCGTCACCAAATTTAGTAAGTTACTTCAGAACTGTAACGTGTTATTAATGACTTGTTACTGTCATTTCAAAGTAATTTACTGAAGTTAAAATGTCAGGCTTTACACTACTATTGCGTTCATTTTAAGTTACTCTCACCAAAATAACTGGAAATATGGATTTGGTGATCAAAATGTAGCTCATGACACTCAGTTAGCTCATCACACATCCACATGGATCTGACTGAGCTGAACAGGAAGTAGAGTCACTGTCGCTAATCTACAGCTTCACCTCGATCCGTGCGCTGTGTGGATGGAAACAGACACACGGTAGGAACTATCGAGACTTTTTACTTTTAAAGAATGACTCAAACTGGATTCACAGGTTTTGTGGACTGGAGTCATTATTTCTGGAGGACAAATTTTATGGATATTGTGGATGAGATGCTGTAGTTCATATTCACAGCTTCATGAGAGCTGAGGAATCATTATTTTTGCTATTTCCAGAGTTTGTATCTTGCGTCTCTGTGTCCGTCACTTCTCTGCCTCTGATGCTCTGTTTTATTGTCTGTTACCCTAGCATTGCTGATGTTTACACACACAGACACACACACACAGACACACACACACACACAGACACACACACACACACACACACACACACACACACACACACACACACACACACACACACAAGAAGCGCTGCGGCCTCAAAATCTCACAGAAAGACAAAAGTCGAGTCCCGCCAATCGCAGCCAAAACGGGACATATTCTCCTGTAGTGTGTGGCAGCCTTTAATAACACATTTGACATGAATCACAACGACGTTGTGTATCTGTTCTGATCTGATCAGATGTTTCAGTGCTGCTGATCTCATGGTGATTTTAGCAAATTTGTATAATAATAATAATACTTCACAAAAACAGCAATACAAGGAACACCACATAACATTACATAACATAAAAAAAAAAACATGTTCAAATTACAAATTAAAAGCAGCTTTAAACAGGTGGGTCTTGAGGTTGTTTTTGAAAGTTGGGAGATCGGTGCAGTCTCGGAGTTGTTGTGGTAGTGAGTTCCAGAGGGTGGGGGCAGCGATGGAGAAGGCTCTGTCTCCCCAGGTTCGGAGCTTAGTCCTGCAGGGGAGGGATAGGAGGTTTGCATGGGAGGAGCGGAGGGAGCGGGCCGGAGTGTGGCGGTGGAGCATGGGAGGAGCAGAGGGAGCGGGACGGAGTGTGGCGGTGGAGCATGGGAGGAGCAGAGGGAGCGGGACGGAGTGTGGCGGTGGAGCATGGGAGGAGCAGAGGGAGCGGGCCGGGGTGTGGCGGTGGAGCATGGGAGGAGCAGAGGGAGCGGGATGGGGTGTGGCGGTGGAGCAGGGGAGGAGCAGAGGGAGCGGGACGGGGTGTGGCGGTGGAGCATGGGAGGAGCGGAGGGAGCGGGACGGGGTGTGGCGGTGGAGCAGGGAGGAGCGGAGGGAGTGGGCCGGAGTGTGGCGGTGGAGCATGGGAGGAGCAGAGGGAGCGGGACGGAGTGTGGCGGTGGAGCAGGGGAGGAGCGGAGGGAGCGGGCAGGGGTGTGGCGGTGGAGCATGGGAGGAGCGGAGGGAGCGGGCCGGAGTGTGGCGGTGGAGCATGGGAGGAGCGGAGGGAGCGGGCCGGAGTGTGGCGGTGGAGCATGGGAGGAGCGGAGGGAGCGGGCCGGGGTGTGGCGGTGGAGCATGGGAGGAGCGGAGGGAGCGGGCCGGAGTGTGGCGGTGGAGCAGGGGAGGAGCGGAGGGAGCGGGCAGGGGTGTGGCGGTGGAGCATGGGAGGAGCAGAGCCGGTGGAGCAGGGGAGGAGCGGAGGGAGCGGGCCGGGGTGTGGCGGTGGAGCAGGGGAGGAGCGGAGGGAGCGGGCCGGGGTGTGGCGGTGGAGCAGGGGAGGAGCGGAGGGAGCGGGCCGGGGTGTGGCGGTGGAGCAGGTCTGTGAGGTAGGATGGGGCCAGATTATGGAGGGATCTGAAGGTGATGAGGAGGACTTTGAACTGTATGTGCTGAGGGGTGGGGAGCAGGTGGAGGTTCTGGAGGACGGGAGTGATGTGTTCTTGGGAGCGTGTGTGTGTGTGTGTGTGTGTGTGTGTGTGTGTGTGTGTGTGTGTGTGTGTGTGTGTGTGTGTGTGTGTGTGTGTGTGTGTGTGTGTGTGTGTGTGTGTGTGTGTGTGTGTGTGTGTGTGTGTGTGTGTGTGTGTGTGTGAGGAGACGGGCAGCAGAGTTTTGAATGTATTGTAGCTTATTGAGTGTTTTGGAGGAAGTACCATAGAGAATGCTATTGCAGTAATCTAATCTAGAAGTGATGAAGGCGTGAATCAGGGTTTCGGCAGCAGAGAAGGAGAGTGATGAGCGGAGACGGGCGATGTTTTTGAGGTGGAAGAATGCAGTCCGGGTTATTTGGTTGACATGCTGTTCAAAAGAGAGATTGGAGTCAAAAAGAAAACCAAGGTTGTATGAAGATAAACAAAAAAACACCACTTCAGTCCAGGTTTAAGTGTAACGCACGTTACTGACATTTGTACTGAGTAAAATATTACAGAAAAAAAAGCTTTACAGTAATTCATTACTTTTGTAGCGCGTTACTCCCAAAACTGATTTTAGCATACCCCTACTAGCTAGCAAACTACAGTAGATTAGCATTTAGCATTAGCTGCAGCCCACACTGTCAGCAGATGGTGGTGGTGGTGTTTTAAATATTAGTCACTCACTGATTACACCACAAGGAGCACAAAATGGCCGCCCTGTAGCTTTCCCTTAAGCACATCTCAAGTAGGCGGCTGTGAAACGAGCCACTTCAGACACATGTGCGCACATCCACCAGACACTGCGGTCTGCAGATGAGCGGGAGATACGGCGCCACCATCAGGCCAAGTCCAGCTACAGGTCACATCTGCGCAAAGGCGTCTGCTCAAGTCCAATTTATGACTGATCATTAAAAGCTGTGTAACTGAATAAATGCAAGATAGATAAAGCCATACTGCGGAACATTCTGTGCAAAGCAATAGCATCGCCATGGAGACAAGCAAGTACGGGATGGGGAATAAACTTGATCACGGTTGGGCATTCATTATATAAACATGTCTTTAATTGGCCCGTACACATTTTTTCCCATGTATTTGAAAAACAGCAAGTGTGTGTCAGCATGCTGGTTGTCATTAGCTTTACCAAAACACCGGTCCAGTTTCTGAGAGTGTGGAAAGTGCTTATAAACTCATCATGGTGAATCATTAGGATGTTCTGAATGCATAAAGTGCACGAGGAATAACGCTGGACACTGCAAACTGTTCCAGACGAATCAGTTCTGTTTTTCACCATTTTAAAACCTGTAAAAATCAGCACTTTTAATTTCATTAGTGCAAATCTGATTTCTATATGACTCACAATGTTCACTCAGAAAACAGCTTGCAAGACAGTAAAAAAAGAACAAGTTGCCTGGATAATACTGGCAAATGACAAACGCCGCCCACATGCACTGGACTGTCTGCGCTAACGAGACCAGAGCAGGAGCCTTTTTCTGTCACTACTGATCCATCGTGAGAAAGTAAAGGGTCTGATTATGTTTGCAATGGTTAAAGATGGAGGTCAGGACTAGGACCAAACCACAACTAAACCAGGACTTTGTAAGAACTGGACCTATTCAGAGCCTGTTCTAAATCAGGAGTAAATAAGTAATACGTGAGGAAGTAGGCGGCAGTAGCTCAGTTGGCAGTGCTGGTGCATTGATTTGAAGGTTGGCGGTTCGAATCCCGATCTTGACATAAAACATTATCAATAGAGTCGCCGGTGTGATTCCAGCTCCCACAGATGAATGCTGTCATTGTGTCCTTAGGCAAGACACTCAGCTTCCTCGCCCCCAGTGTCTGTGCACACTGGTGTGAATGTGTGAAGGGTGAGTGGGTCCTGGTGCTTTAAGGCCCTTGAAGGTGGAAAAATGCTGTATAAGTGTAAGTGACATCACACTGGGGGAAAGTGACATCACACTGGGGGAGAGCATCATGTATGTCTATGATGCAGTTACCATGGTGACACATTTACAATGTCTGAAAACTCAAGAAAAAATGAGGAGGCCTGTTATCAACGTGAGCGTTCATGGTCCTATTTACACTACAAAAAAGCTTTTCCAAAATTTGAGATATAAACACTTAAATTTATCAGAAAATAACTTAAAAGTAGTGAAATTATCTATTCATGATCATTTTACTTGACAAGTTATCTTAAAATAAATTATCTCCAGACAAGAATGAAACATTCTCAGAACTAGTAAGTAGATAATAAATCTGAAAACAAGTTGAATAACGTGATACAAGTTTGAAAATCTGGGTCAGATCAGAGAAATTTGCAATGTAAGAGTTGTTAAAACAGTGAGAGACTTACTAAAAACATGTTGGCTTATGTTAGCTAGCCTGTCATTTTCGAGGGTCTTGTTTAACAGTCAAAAATCATTTTATCTATTTTAGTTTCAGTTAAGTCTGTTCTTTATGTTCACAGCTCTGATTATAGCCTAACTTGAGTAACAGAGCTTCAGACAGAGCAGTGCCTCTAGTTAGCTTCACCCTCTAGGGAATGTTGATGTCATCAGGTGCAAATTATCAGCGAGTCCAAGTAAGTAAGTTTGAGTAAATAATATGTAGATAAAAATGAATTAAACAAAACCTCCCCTCACAAAGATCACAAAACCATTAGCTGTTAGCGTAGCCTCATGCAGACGCCTCCCCCGCCCGCTCCTCGACCTCCCACACACCGTCTCTGCAGCAGACAGTCATCCAGGAAGAACTCACGTTTGAAACCTTGGCCCAAACTCATTATGCCTACTGTATTTGTAGTGAGTCCATCACGAGCGGCTCTGGGAGGGACACGTCTGCACAGCCTCGTGCATCTGTCTCACTTACAGCCTGAAAACCATGAGTGAGCTCCATCCTCTCGCTCACGCAGACGCAGCACCAGGACACCAGGCAGATTACAAGATGGATGACCGAAATGGAGAGAAAATGAGCAAAACATGAGAATTCCATTTGACTTTGGCACCGGGGCTGGGACAATTATACAGTTACAAGCAGCGGGGCAGGAGAGCCAATCAGAAGCGTGCCCTTAAGTACAGCTCCAACTCTGCTTAGTGAGAAATAGAATGAGCAATTTACATGGAATTTGCCCTCCACTGTGACTCAGGGTGAAAGGACTGAGGGGTGAGCTCTGTGATTGGTTCAGAACACAGTGAATATAGTGTGAAGAGCATGAGGCACGCGTGACTTATTTCACTGAAACACTCTTAATAGTATATTAAAACAGGGTGCAGATTTTATTTCTTGTAAATGTGTATATTTACATAATGCCCCAGAGGATATTGTAAGAGCACCACTTTGTGATGAATGGATACGGCTGTGCACAGTCTGCAGACAATAAGAAAGTAATGGTAGTAAAAAAATTAATGTTCTAAAGTTATGCACTTTTTGCCTAGTTTGCCAAGTTTTTTTGTTTTTGTTTTGGTGAGTTCCACCTCTGTGAAGTGACCAGAACAGTAATCTTCCAACAGAGTTATAGGCCTTGCCCTAACCTAGATAAGGTTCTGATGATGACACAGTGCAATAACGTCTCAGTGAGATAAATGCTTGTGAGTTTTGTGAGTTCACAAACTCTTGACATCTATCTTGTTCTGACTGAAGCATTTGCCAAAACTAAGATGGCAATGCCAACAGCCATATTTTTAGTGATGTTGCTTGTGCATTTGTGGACAGGGAAGATGTCTGAGATTTTCTCTCAGCTGGATGTAAGAAAAGCTTGATTTTTTAGGCTTTGGCTTCAGCCAGTCAGTGTGAAGCATGTGTTTGACCAGTGTGAGTGTTGGTTACACTGCTTCACTGAGAATCATCCCAGACTGACGTAGAACTCATATTATTTATGCATAAACTGATGAGAGTTGGTTAGTACAATGTGTTTAGCAAAGAGTTTTTTCCATATTGTTGTTTAACAGACGTTTGCAGAACTGTGCTCTGATTGAGAGATGAGTTTGGTCTGAACAAGGTGACTTTCCTCTGTTCTCCGGACTAATCCTCTTTCCCAAAAGTGACTCTCACCAATTTAACTGTGTTTATTGAGCCGTAAAGCAATACTCAGCATGGACCATTCAATCAACACAAACCTCACAGCACAGTGTGAGGTCCTGTGTTGAACAGGACCTGGAACAGGACCCGAGGTCCTGTCCTAGGACCTGGGGCAGGACCTGGAGCAGGACCTGGAGCAGGACCTGGGGCAGACTTGACTCTCAGAGCGTTCAGACCTGTGGACATTATAATATTCAGTTTTGCCTAAGAAACATAGATTACAAGTATCACAAATAATATGTGATAGTCAAGGACCATGACGTCCAGCCTCCTGTGGGCTCACCACTCACAGAGGGGTTCATAGGGGGGGTCAGGTGCTATGAGGATTGGGCAGCAAACTGCCCCCATGACCCAGCTGGATTAAGCGGGAGAAGATGGATGGATGGATGGATGAATGGACAAATAATACGCTCAAACTCTACCTCTAAATATAGATGTGGCCTGTTATGTGACTAGACCAAACCCAAACTTCCTCCACAAATGTCCCTGAGTGATTAACATGCAGAGTGCTCCCCCTGGTGGTGTGCCCCCTCTGTTTGCTGCCCCACATCACCCCATGTGGGGGGGAAGATGGAGCTGTTCTGGGCCTCTTGTGCACTGGTGGGTGTGAAGGCTATCCTGGAGATTAATGCCACGCTGGCTTGTTTGTAACGCAGGCATTTATTCTTCCCCAAGTCTGGGCCACTGGGGGCACTCCGTCAGGACCAGACCAAGGTCTGTTTAGTCCAGCTGCCGTAAACTATTCCTCCAGGTCCAACTCCATTTGGGATTCTACATCAAGTTGGTTTTATTTTTATTTTTTGTATTTAGCGGAATGTCCACCCATACTAATGAGTTATGACCATTTTAGCCTTTTAAAAACTTGAACAACTGAACTAGTTCATTATAAACAGTTTACAGGGATCCAAAGTTATTTGTCACTTACTTCTCATTATTCTCCCAGAAGTGTTTCGAAGTATTTTTCCACAACGTTTGCATCATGGTAATGATAAACTACATACTTCATCACAATAAAATTATATTTATATAATTACAGCGGATATATATTGACCTCATGAGCTGAGAATACAATTCTCTATAGTCTCTATAGTGGAATGTTCAGCAGTTACCATGGTGACAGAATGCACACCTTAGCAAACACTGTCATAAAGTTTTTAGATTCAGTTAAAGTAAAAAAACTCAAGAAAATACAAAACAGATTTAAACAAATGTGAGCCTCTGTGGTCCTGAGCGCCCAGTTTGTTTTCCTGAACACAAACAATCACTTTCTTTCTTTCTTTCTTTCTTTCTACTAGACATGTGCATTTGATTTATCTTTCTATGTATGATTTATGCATGGCTGTCTGAAAAAAAAGGTGAATGCAGTGTGTTGCCCAAATGCACATAGGCACAGTGGAACCATCACCCATGCAGTCAACTCATTATTTTAAACAGGCAGGACTTTAAAACTCACACACTGCTTTAAAGTGTTTCCCCATTTCTACTTTCCAAACAGTTGCATTCTTATTCTGTACATCAAAGTGTGGATACTTTGCTTATTACTGCGCTCTATCTGAAACTGTCCCGCACGTAACCATTCCATACGGCTCTATTGATGGAGGCGATTCTCCCGAAGCCCGGCTCCTCTTTGTAAATGTGATTTGGTCCTGACTTTTATCATATTGTGTGCAAAAGCTGTTATCCGTGCGCGCTGTTAGCCTGCTGCTCTCGCTCAGAGGTGGGGAACGCACGGGAAAAGAAGCGGAAATCCAATAAGCGTGGACGAACGCGGCCGGCTGCAGATAAACTGAGCCAAAGTGGAAATGTGGGGCGAGAGCGGAGCGTCCTGTCTGAGTGTGAGTTTAACACTGTCTTCCACCTGCACTGAAAGAAGTGTGGACATTTAAGAGAATGAATGCTTTTATTATTTTATATATGGAAGTGTCTTCAAGGTTCTGTTCTTTACTGCACTCGTTTGACTTTAAATGTGCTTTTTCTCATCATAAACCTGTCTAAAGGTTGTGGTTAGGTTCATCTGTGTCTGCTTAAATTCGTAAATCTGTAATTATTTTAATATATTTGGATCAAACACTTCTTTAAACTCTTCACTTCTCCTCTCATTGAGTTTCATCTTTTCCCGATGTCTCAGACTGGAGCAGAAGTTGAGCGCTCTTACCTCACAGCAAGAAGGTCCTGGGTGAGAGTCTGGGTTGGTGTGAGGCCTTTCTCTGGGGAGTTTGCATATTCTCCCCGTCCATTGTGTACGTTTCCTCTTGGTGCTCAAGACAATAGGCTCCTCCTCCTCTTGGAACTCCCCTGAAAAAGAGATTGTTAAAGGCACTGTGTAACTTTTGTGGGTGAGGGTCTGTCGAACGCTTTTCTTCATAGTGATGTTATGGCTTTGTCTGGAATGTTCCGCAGTATGGTATTAAACCTTTCTATCGTCACGGAGATCAAACCAACCCAAGTTACAGGTCTGTGGAGAGGCGGCCCCGCTCACAGTCAGAATTAGGGATGGGAATTTTGCCGTTCACGTTTATTTCAATTGACAAACCGAATGTAGTTGTCTGTGCGTAATGCAGTGTAAGGAGTCGAGGCTGGAGCTGTGGCCCCACAGTCCCACGTCTCTGCGTTTACCTGCACATCAGTATCCCGGTTATGTATCCTGGTTTCACATGTATACGCAGTATCTCCAACACGACATACGCACAGAACACTCACCAGCCTCATCACATCCCTCTGTGACAGAAAGAACGCTCAGATTCCACTGAGTCGTGCTCTTTAGTCCAGCCGAAGCTGACCACATCAGGGCACAAGGAAAGAGCTGCTTTTTTTTCACTTACTGTTTATGCAAATGAGCCATGCGGTTTTAAGTTTAGTAAACAAACGTGTGCAAAACTGCATTAAACACATTCTAATCTCACACCAGCTAGTAAAAGTAATAATTGTGATGATAATTTGAAGATATAATGTTAATGATTAATCGAAAATCAATTGTTAATTTTCCCGATGATCGATTAAGAAAATTTAATCGAATGCCCATCCCTAGTCAGAATGCCTGTTTTTTCAGGTATTTTTGAGCTATAAAACCACGTGTAATTGAATAAATGCAAGGTGGAGCTGTTTAATGTCAAGCAGGTGATGGACCTTCAACCAAAAAGTTACACAATGCACCTTTAATGTCAGCAGGACAAAGTAAATGAAGCTCAAAAGGCAAAGTCCTGCATAAGGAACTTTTTCTTGAGGAGGATGCATCACCTGTCTCCATGGAGCTGATTCTACAGTAAATGTCTCACAGTATGGCATTAAACGTATTTATCATACACTTATCCAATTACAGGTATTTTATTGCTCAAAAAACATCTTGAAAAACCTGGAAATTGTGGAGGAATCTAGACAAAACAATAACATCTCCATGGAGACTGGAGCTGGTAGCGCCCTCCATCAGAAAAGGCACTACACCTTTAAAACCACACGGCCGCTCTTCTTCAGCACCGCTTCTGTTCACCATTTTCATAAAGAGTTCAAGGTGATGTCATAATTACTACATAGATATTTTTTACACAATTCCTTGTCTGGTTCCTCTGGCTCCTTCCACAGCTCACACCTCCACATGTGGCACAATCCCCTGTCGTTTTTCTCATCAATCACGTCTTTGGCTCTGCGCGAACGGATTTCACGCTAAAGCTGCAGCGATATTGGCCCCGCTCGCGCTGGAGTGGCCCCTGACGCACACAGGAATGTTAAAGGGACTCACACAGACTGCAGAGTGTGTGTGTGTGTGTGTGTGTGTGTGTGTGTGTGTGTAAGAGAGGAGGGGGCTGTCAGGGAATGAAATGTGTGAGAGGCTTTGGAAACATCAAACGCAGGGCACTAAAGATGGTTCTCATTTTGTACAGTGCAAGAGGGCAGCCCTGCCGAGCACCGGGGTTTTAGTTTACAGGTTATTGAGACTTTGCAGCTGATGTGAGCAACGTCCCCTGGGGGTTGGAGCTAACTGGAGGCACTGGTGTGTTTGACGCTTACTCAGGTTACACTTTAATCTGAGCTTTGTTTTCACACAATACGGCCCTCAACTGGACTCTTGTATTTGTACTGATCACAGGCTCCTGAAAACGTGCTGTTTAAATTTTCAGACCACCGTGAAACTTTTTTAGCTGCCTGTGCTAAAGTGTGCATCGTGCCACCATGGTAACTGTTGAAAATTTCACCATGGACATATATATTTTCATTATTATACCCCCAGCTTTGATGTCACTGCAAAATCTCAATACAAGAACATGGAAATTACTCTTTTTAAGACCATATGATGAAGTAATATTGGAACACATCTGGCTATCTCACTGCCTGCCTTATTGTAGACTATTTTAGCATGTTTTGCATTCCCGCCACAGCCTGGGCACATAAAAGTAAAGCTCTGTAGTGAGAGAAGGAAGAGAAAGGTTATATTTGTGTGTGCAGAGTTATCAGAGTGTGTGCGGAGTTATCAGAGTGTGTGTGCGGGTGGTGCAGATCAAAGGCTGAGGAGCAGTGATGGCTCCTGGGCTCAGACGGACCCCGTGACCTCCTCAAGGACGCCATTCTGATTCTTAGGACTACTTTTTCTCACTCCAGCACCACGGACAGCTCCTGCGCCTAATGCCATACAAATGAGCGACAAGTTTTATATAGATGTACTTTGATTGTCTGTCTGGAATCTGTATTCTCTCTGTATTTTTTTTACACTTCTACTAGTAGTAGCAGTAGAAGTAGTTACTTAATTACTGCTTTTGCTATACTACTAATACTCCTGCTACTACTGCTGTGGTCCTCATGTCACACTGGCTACTGCTACTACTACTACTACTACTACTACTACTACTACTACTACTACTACTGCTGCTGCTGCTGCTGCTGCTGCTGCTGCTGCTGCTGCTGCTGCTGCTGCTGCTGCTGCTACTACTACTACTACTACTACTACTACTACTACTACTACTACTACTGCTGCTGTTACTACTACTACTACTACATCTTGAGTCAGATTCAGGCAGAACTGTCCACTCAGATTTGTTTATTTCAGGGACACGTTGAACCAGAGTTGGATTGTCCATTTTCTTGAGGAACTTTTTAGAGAAATTGTACTTTTCAGCAACATACAATGGCTCCTACTTGAGAGGTATTTTTATTGAAGTAAGCGTACTTGTACTTGAATACAGTTTACTTACTTGGGGGGAAAATACTTCATTTTGTGCATTATTTAATGTTTTTGGTTCAAATTAGATTAAGAAAATTAGAAAACAAATGTTAAGTCCCAAGAGATAACTTATTGAGTTGTAGTTTCCATAGATACTTTTTACTCTTACTTGGGTCATTTTTGGACCACTACTTTGTACTTCTACTTCAGTAATATTATGTTAATGTTACTTTTAGTTTAGTATAGTTTTTGACTACTCAATACACATCTGGGTAAAATGAAGGAGCTCTTTGTTCACCCATTATTTTGATCAAAATCAAACTTTTCCCACCTCAGATGAACAGGGTTTAGTGCTGAGCTCACTGATTCTGCAGACATCTGTGAGTTTTTTTTCGGTCCTCAGTGATATTTTTATTCTTTCTTTTTTCCTCATAAGCAGTCATATTTGTTTTGTTTGATTTGTGTCTCAGACTAATCGACCTGTCAGTCAATCCCATCTGAACTTTGAGAGATTCACCAGTGACTACACTGACATGTTTGTAAAGTAAAACTCCACTTAGTAACTTAAGAGATTTCCCCACTCCAGTACCATGGACAGCTCACATGCCACTGTTTCTTCAAAGCCAGTCCTCATTATTTCTCTTTTGTCCTCAGAACCTTGCACAGCTTATATATCTATTTCCGCATCTTCAGTCATCCTTAAATTGCTTTTTGTCTTTAGACCCTTGGACAGCTCATACAGCTCAACCCTATCCTCAGTCCTCCAGTCATACTA
>CM068360.1:2902234-2934734 GCA_034769755.1 Odontamblyopus lacepedii
GTGAATAACAGGATGATTAATCTGAAAAATGAAGGTTTAAACTGTCAGAAAAAGTTGCTTCCATGTGGGTAAGTTGTCTCTGCATTTTCGATGGAGTTTTCCTTATTGGTGACTTCCTGCATAATGTACGATGCACTAAACTTGAAGAGAAGATACAACACGTCTCTGGAGTATTAACGGCCAACACATAACACATTTAGATCCCCATGTTAGCTTTTATTGTCTTGAAAATTCTATATTTGCTGACAACAACTTATATTTAACTTATATACTGATACTTATACTTACTATTATTAATTAATTAATTAATATTTTTTCTAAGTTTCATTTTTGACACTCTGAGTCCCCCCTCTCTCTGCTCTCCACACTAAGTCACTCCCCCTTCGGAGTAACACAATCAGCGTGTGTCCTGTTAATGAAAGTATCAGGTTTTTCACTTTGCTGTGTACAGTTTTTGTATATTTATGGAGAATTGTTGTGTGTGAGCATGAGCGATGTGGACTTGTGGGCGAAGCATTGGACAGGATTCTACAGCTAACCATAAGGAGGATTAGGGAGAGATCACTAGATTACTCAGACGTACATGGATGGCATCTAATAACGTGTTTTGAAGAGGAAATAACGATGGAACATGGGAGAAATCTCAGAAAGGTCCATTTTGAGACTTACAATGACCATAAATTGACCTAAATTCTCCACACTACCCTGAATTAGAATAGACGGCGGCTTCATTTACCTCCATCAAATCCCTCTCAGCCTGATTCATACAAAGCATGTCCCTGGGCTAATAGTACGTCCTGACCGCCCCCATTGACTTCCCATCACAGTGTCCGCTGTGGTGGTGCAGATTAGTACCCTGGTTGAGGTCTAATAGATGATTTTCACTGCGAAAAACAACAGCGTGCCAGACTGAGTGCTGTGTTTATTTACTAATGATAGCTTTAGCCGCGCTGGCTAACACACTCCGCTTCATTTAGACACAGACAAGTCGTCTGAAACTCGATGCCGATGCATCTGTAAGCATATTGGCACTCGGTTTGGCTAAAAGGTCGCCCAATCAAAATAATAGGATGTTTTTGAACGTATTTAACATTGTTTTTTGTTGGGAATTGAAGAGTCATTTGGTGTGTTGCTGCTTTAGTGTAGAGTGGAAGTTAAGCACAAGCTGTTATGTTTTATGCAGAGATATGGATGGAAATAGAGTGAAGTGCTTACATTATGCACGAGGAGATTTGTGC
The DNA here is from genome assembly GCA_034769755.1 of Odontamblyopus lacepedii. Lineage (NCBI taxonomy): Eukaryota > Metazoa > Chordata > Actinopteri > Gobiiformes > Gobiidae > Odontamblyopus > Odontamblyopus lacepedii. Next base: position 2,903,473 of record CM068360.1, read on the forward strand.
TTTTAGTCGCGTTAGAGTGTATTATTCAACACAAACCTGTATTTTTATTTTCTTTTATTGACACGTTTAAATAATCCTGCGTATTCAGCCTCCACTCCAGAGCTCACAATGCCTGTTTACCACCAGCACGTCCACATGTTTTTTATTTCATAAAGTTCCTATTGACATCCTGAAATACACACTGTTCCCTTCATGATGGACCGTACTTAATGCTGGCTTTAACATTGGCACCTTTTCAATTAACTCATTAAATCGATGAGTTATGAGTTATGAGACTATGAAACATTTTTATTATGTGTTCTGTTTAGTTTGGAAAAGCAATGTGCCAGATGAGGAATGACAACACCAGCAACTTTGATGCTAGCTGTAGGAACACTGATGTTTTCTGTTATTATTATTTGTGAAATGTGGTGCAATACTTCAGATAATGATTTTTAATACATATAAGGTACACAGGAAGTATAGTCACTATCACTAATCTGCAGCTTTAGTCCAATTAAGGCGCTGCGTGGATGTAAACAGACACACATGAGGAACTATCTCTCCTTTTTACTTTTAAAGAACACCTCACACTGGATTTACAGTGTGGCCTGGCCTGGGGGAGATGCTGCAGTTTTATTGTACATCTTTACGAGAGATGAGGAATAACATTTTTTCCACTATGGAGTTTGTATCTTGCGCCTCTGTGTCCGTCACTCCTCTGTCCCTGACGCTCTGTTTAATTGATTGTTACTGTAGCATTGCTGATGTTTGGTCGTTACAAGATGTGGCTTCAAAATCACACACACAGATACAGTCAGGTCACACCTTACCACACTCGGGGAGAAGCAAATCACACGATAAAACGGCAAAATTCTCTTTTCGTGTGTGACAGCCTTAACTTTGACATTGTACTTTGGCGCTGTCTGTTGCAGGAAGGCACTGATCTGATACTGGTATCAGATACTGGCGATACTGAAATTTCAATTAGATTCCAAATATCAGTTCAGCCTATATCTTGGTTGGATGTTTTGATGTAAGTAAGTAAGTGTTTATTTATATAGCGGATTATTTACAGATTATTCTTCCTTCACTCCATACCCGGTGGTGGTAAACTACTGTTGTAGCCACAGCTGCCCTGGGACAGACTGACGGAGGCACGGCTGCAAAGCCAACCAGCGCCAACGATCCCTCCGACCACCACCAACACTCACTCACACAACTTTCACACCTACAGTGCATGTTTTGAGTTGATGGGGGAAACCGGAGTGTCCGGAGGAAACCCATCCAGACACGGGGAGAACATGCAAACTCCACACAAAAAGGCTCGGGCGACCCGGGGATCGAACCCGCAACCTTCTTCCTGTGAGGCCTAATTGCTTGCCACTCAGCCACCGTGCCGCCAATATAATGATGTAATAAGACTATTGTATCTATACAGAGCTGTTCTGTATTTACTCTTGGAATAATAATAACAGTTTGGATCAGGCCTGTCTTCTGTTCTGTTTGTGTAAAGCAGATAAATGCTGTTTTCAGTCTCTGCTCTGGTGGTGCTGGATAATGGGTATAGGCACATATTTAAAGCCAAAAAGCTGGATCCATCTTTCTCTAATCTGTCTCAACGCTGATGCCATCTGTAGCTACTTTGATGCTAGCTATATACATTTATGTACATTTTTTTCTTTTTTCATTGTGATACAGCTGCTTTTCCCCCAGATGATTTGCATATACACATTTCATGACGACTTGAAGCTGGAGGTATTTTTTAGACCCTTCCACAGCTGCTGTGTCCTCAGACATGACATAAACAGGCTCATACATAGTGTATGGGCTTTTTTATGTTGTATCTATTATGTCTTTGCTCAAATACTAAGATTGAAACTGTTCCAAACTTGCCTGAAAGTTTGTACTGTGTGTTCTTGTGCTTCTTAGAAAGATGGACTGACTTCAATCTATCAGCCTTTGTGTAAAAGCTGTTTTGGTGTTTCTTAACTCACTCCTCTATGGAGCGAGAACATTAAAAGTTAAACACCACAGAGCACTCAGAGTTCTGAACAGAGCCGCTGGACACGTCACAATTCTTTGGGGAACTTTTCTGTTGAACTCTCCGATTGGCACAAAGGGAAACCACTGACCTGTCAGAAGATAAACTAAAGTGACTTAACAATTGCAAAGTCTCAACCTGAAAAACCTGTAGTTCAAAAACCCTAAGATAAGTAAAGCCATACTGTGTATCATTCCAAGCAAAGCACCTACATCTCCATGGAGACAAGCACGTAGCAAACGTCACCATCCAGTTTGTCCACTTCATGTGTCTGGTTTCCATAGGAATAGTATCCAGAGAAGATAAAGTACTACAGTATACAAATGATTATTTTCATGTTTGCATTATTTATGCCTAATTAACTTTCCAATCATTGTTTCACATCTGGCTCGCAATCCCCATTTGTCTGTTGTTTTTCTAGCGTGGGTGAAGGTCATAATTAGCTCGCCTTTGAATAGCCCGTATCACTGGAACTATGTTTTCTGTTCCTTTCATGAAAGTGCTGGGCTCTGCTAATGAGTTGCACCCTTGCTAGCGTGAATACATATTATCATTCGCATGTTATTATTATTATTTTTTTTTCATACCCGAGCCTCCATCTGTGCTTTTACTCCCGCTCAAGGTAACGCCAACACGTGTGCTAGTGTTTGTGTGTGCTAGTTTGTGTGTGTTAGCGTATGTGTGCTAGTTTGTGTGTGTTAGCGTATGTGTGCTAGTTTGTGTGTGTTAGCGTGTGTGTGCTAGTTTGTGTGTGTTAGCGTGTGTGTGCTAGTTTGTGTGTGTTAGCATGTGTGTTCTAGTTTGTGTGTGCTAGCGTATGTGTGCAGTAGCGTGTTTGCGTAGCGCTGACAGAAGCCTTGTGGCGTTAAATAGAAATATGAAAAGTAATTAGTGAAGCATACGCTCATTGAGACAGGGTCTATTTTGCGTGTGCACGTGGGCGGATGTGCACGGTGCTCTGCTCCAAGGCCGCGCTCTGAATAGAGACTCGGGTCTCCTTTCACATGTGCAGGAGTAGTACAGGTCACTCTGCAGTGCTATGAAGAGTTATTAACCCTGCTTTGAGTGTAGTAGCGTGGCTTTACTCGAGGGGAAAGGTCTAAAATGACGATAACCCCAGATCAAACTCCAAGGACTCTTTAATACAACTTCATTTCTGTAAGAGACAGAAACAAACTAATTAAAAAGGGACTTTTCTGATTGAGGGTATCCAACTGTCTCCATAGCGATGCTTTTGCTTTGCCCAGAATCTTCCACAGTTGCCACGTTTACATGAGAGCTTTAATTTCAAATAAAAATAATTTAACTCTGAATAAAAAAAGTATTCCACTTTAAAAAGTCCATGTAAACACTTAATTGCTCATGAAAAGGATTCTTGGAAATTAAACTTAAACCTGAAGTAAGTGGGTTTATTCCGATTTTAAAGATGAATGAATTTCTTCCTGGATCCCGGTGGTTGGTGCTCGTTGGCTCGTCCTTCTGATCCGGCTCCTCCAGTCGTCTCTTGGGACTTTCCTCCACGTCTCACGTCTCTTTGGATTTGTGAGCGGGATGTGGGAGTGGGCTGAGGTGTGGCAGCCTCAGACTCAGTTTGTCTTCTTCCTCCTTCTCCCACACTCTTCCCTTCTCCTCCTCAGCTCACAGACGTAAAGCGTGAGGAGAGAATTCTCCAGCTGCTGCTTCATTATCATCAGAACCACTGCGGAAAAAGTTCTGATCGAGTTTGTGTCGGCGGCGAAACGACAAACCGAGATGACAGAAAAGAGCAGCTGAAGTGTGGGTTTACTTCCCAAAGAAGTAAATACGTTTGTGTCGCTGTCCGATCAGAACCCTTCCCCACCCCCAGATGCTGAGCCCAGTTAAAAAACTGTTTTCCATGCAAACTTGAAAGAGAATATTTTAATTCCGAACCATTTCATTCAGAACAATTAATTTGGAATTAAAAATGGCCAGTATGAGATTAAAAGGCTCATATTACCCTATTTTCTGAGCTATGTTGTAATGGTGATGGTAAAGCAACAACTAGCATGCTAAAGTGCACTTCAGGAAATAAAACTTTAAATGCAAACAGTACACAACAGACTTAGAGTATTGTGACCTCAAGAGCAGCTTGTACATTATAAATGTATAGGACAAGGCAAGTTTTTTTTTTTTTTGAGTAAACCTGCATTATTAATCTGTCTACATCTCCAAATGTCATGGAGCGGTAGTTTTCAAGTTCCATTTACTTTTAGCTCAGTAGAAACGGGCAATTCCAGAGCTGAAATAATCCAAATGATTCTGGTGAAGTTGTGTGGAGTTTAAAAACACAGTGGAGCACTTCCTGGGGCGACAGTAGCTCAGCTGATCTGAAGGTTGGCAGTTTGAATCCCTCTCTTGACACAAACATCATAAAAATCATTGATCAGAAACACTGACCCACAGGTCGCTGGTGTGATTCCCGCTCCCACAGACGAATGCTGCCATTGTGTCCTTGGGCAAGACACTTAACCCACCTGTGTCTGCGTATGTACATTGGGGTGTGAATGGGTGAATGGGTCCTTGTTGCGCATTGAGTTAAAAAAAATGTGACTTTCCTGTATTACCACTTGTCTCCATGGAGATGTTGGTGCTTTGACATCACAAGGTGGAACAGAGTTTTTTCAAGTTGAGAGAAGAACTCCGCTCAAATGTGCACGTCTGTGTGTTAAACATGTGAAAGAAACAAAACACAACTCCAGTGTGTGAGTGTGATGAGGAAACGGCATCAGAACATGTAATCTAGGCCCTTTAAATCGAATGACACCAGCTCGATTTGAGGGAACTAAGTGTCACATGATCTTTCCACCTCCCTGTCGTCTCTCTTCAGCCTGTGGAAGTGTTATTATGCAGGGAGCAGTTCAAACCCAGCATGAGGCAACGCTCAGCTCCAGCGGTCCAGGCGAAAGGTCACGCGGTAAACAGTGGTGTCTTCAAGCGCTGCGAGAAAGACCAGACTCGCTCTTAAACTTTGATCTGAAGCCTCGCGGAGGGTTTAGTTCACTGTGGTGTAAATACATCCTCCACATGTACAAGAGTGAGGAGCGGGAGGTATTAAGAGCCGATTTAAAGTGAACACGCAACCGTAGGGGGACAATGTATGTTTTACTCTCTCTCTATGTTTCTCTCTTTATGTCTGTGTGTCTCTGTCTCCATCTCTCTCTCTCTCTCTTTGTCTCTCTGTGAGTCTGTCTCTGTCTCTGCCTGTCTCTCTATATCTGTCTCTCTCACTATAATTTATGTCTCTGTGAGTCTCTCTCTGTCTGTCTCTCTATGTCTCTCTGTGTCATTCTCTCCCTGTCATGTTGTCTCTCTCTCTGTTTCTGTCTCTCTTTCTGACTCTCTGTGTTTGTGTGTGTCTCTCTCTATCTCACTCTCTCATTTTCTGTCTGTCTCTTACTGTCACGGTCTATCTCTGACTCTCTCTTTATGTCTCTGTCTCTGTCTCTGTCTCTCTCTCTCTCTCTCTGTCACTATCTGTCTCTTTATCTGTCTCTCTCTCTCCTCTCCCTCTCCCTCTCTCTCCCTCAATCTCTCTCTCTCCCTTACTCTTTGTCTCTCTCTGTCTCTTTATGTCAGTCTGTGTCTCTCTCTCCCTCTCTGTGCCTCACTCTCTCTGTCTCTCCATCTTCCTCTCTCTCCCTCTCTCTCTCCCTCCTTCTCTTTCACTCTCTCCCTCTCTCATGCTCTCTCTCTCCCTCCCTCTCTCTCCCTCTCTTACTCTTTGTCTCTCTCTCTGTCTCTCTTTATGTCAGTCTGTCTCTTTCTCTCCCTCTCTCTCTCCCTCCTTCTCTTTCACTCTCTCCCTCTCTCTCATGCTCTCTCTCTCCCTCCCTCTCTCTCTCCCTCTCTTACTCTTTGTCTCTCTCTCTGTCTCTCTTTATGTCAGTCTGTCTCTCTCTCTGTCCCTCTCTCTGTCTCTCCATCTTCCTCTCTCTTTCCCTCTCTCTCCCTCTCTCTCTCATTCTCTTTCTCTCTCTCCCTCTCTCCCTCTCTCGTGCAGAGACCCGACAGTTAACCACTCTGCTATTTTCACACATGTACTGAATGTAGAAACATAACATCACATTCCAGTCAAACAAACCTTGAAAAACACACGTTCTTATTGCCCGTGGGCTCTGTGCTGATTTTTATTGTCTTAAAACATGACAAAAACAAAAGTAGTTCATTTGAAACAGTTTACAGCGCTCCAAAGTTCTTCCTCACTTAAGCTTCTGCATTCAGAGCGTCCTAATCATTCACCACGACGGGTTTAGAAGAGCTTTTCACAACTCTCAGAGATCATTTGGACCTCAGGAGCTGCTTATACTGTATATCTGCACTCAAATACGTGGACAGGCTTGTTAAATCTGCTGCTTCCTATAATTCCACTACGAAGAGAACTTTTTTTTCTACATTTTACATCAATATAGTGGTTTACATAGAACACAATTTAAAATAAAATCTACACTGGGGTTGTCAAAAGTATCGAAAATCAGACACAAATTGATACTAAAACGGAAACTAGATTTGAGCATGAACCCTTCCTGAATGGTTTTAGGGTGATCATGAGCTGTATCAGAACAAGTATAAGAGCACACAGACGAGTTTACCGTGTGGGAATAGAAAAGAAAGTACCACCAGTTCATATTGAAAATCACATTCTATTAGTATCGAAATCTGTGTGCACATACAGTTTAGCCTCGCGCCTCCATTCCACAGAGCCCTCTCCTCCACTATCCATCACCAATAAAAAAAGAAGTTGTCATGGCGATGGGCTGTGAGTTTTGTTGGCTGTACTTTTTGCCCATTTGGCTGCTGTTGGTGCTCATTCGTCACGGCGCGGAGGTACAGTGGATGGGGTAAAGTCGGGAGCTGGGCGCAGCGTTATTGCACGCCACTGGGACCTTTCACAAGTGACTGATGGTTCGACTCCGTGCATACGTCTTCAGCTCCATCTCCGAGCAGGACAGCAGAGGGCACAAAGGCAGGCCGGCACAGGGGGACTGAGGTGAAGAGGAGACGTCAGGTGAAGTGGTCCTACAGAATAGTCCACATTGATTCTGTTGAGATTTAGACCATGTTAGAATGTTGTTCCTCCTCAAACACAGACCTGGAGATGTGCTTTGTTTCTTTCACAAATGTCTGAGTAACACTTTACTGTCTATATCTCCACAGCTCAAAATGCTCTGCTCCACCATGTGAATGTGGTAGTTTCACATTAACAGCTCCTTTACCTTTAATTCAGATTTGCTGACATGATGCGAGTGAAGATGTATGGAGTTTAAAAACACAGTGAAAGCACTTTCTGTATGACCACATAACATTAGAAAGTGGAACAAAGTGGTTTCTGTTTGTAAGTGTGTTAAGTGTTTTGTTTCTATAGCGCGTTTCACAGACACGTCCCCAAAGACGCTTTACAGAGCATTATTAACAGATCATTCTTCATTCACTCCAGACACTGTGGTGGTGTAAACTACTACTGTAGCCACAGCTGCCCTGGGGCAGACTGACCGAAGTGCAGCTGCCAATCCAACCGGTGCCAACACTCCAACCACCACCACCACTCATGCACACACCACTTTCATACTATGGAGCATGTTTTGGGTTGATGGGGGAAACCGTAGTGCACAGAGAACTTACCCAGACAGAGAGAGAACATGCAAATTCTGCACAGAAAGGCACGAGTAACCCAAAGATCACACCTGGAACCTTCTTCCTGTGAAGTCTGAGTGCTCGGCACTAGTCACTGTGCCCCGAGTCTGTGTCATGCTTTGAAACACACACACACACCCACACACACACACACCCACATACACACACACACATACACACACACACACACATACACACACACACATACACACACACACACACACACACCCACATACACACACACACACACACATACACACACACACACACACATACACACACCCACGCCCACACCCCCACACACACACTCTAAAAAGTCATCCATGGCATTTGTTGCAATGACTTGAATTATTGTGTACTTGGAAGTAGAAAATTTGCATTACTCGTTATAGGTTAATTTTATGTGCTGAAGTTGTGATTTTAATCTTTAGTTTCACTCAAAAATGTAGAATGTTGAACCAGATTAAAATACATTGTTGTTAAGAGGGACATTTTTTCATTAAACCAACTACAGTGAAAATCTAGTTGCACTGACACAAAAAAGCACTTCCACAACTAAATTTTTGAACTCTGTGCCTGGCTCCACCCACGGGATACGTCTGGGCAAGACCAAAAAAGAGCACATGGCTGCACTGTTCTTGACCTGTCTGGCTTCTGCACAAAGGTGGATAAAACTTGCTTCAGCCAAGTTTTTAAGGTATGTGTCCTTTATTTAAAACACCAACAATGTTTTAAACTAGACATAGGGGTAGAATGTCAATTAAATTTGTTTTAAGTTAGCCTTTTTCTTAAAAAAAATACAGCATGTGTGCAACTGTTGGTTAGCACAATTCATTTGAGACTTTTTTCCTCCGTGTTTCTTGCTCATTAAAAACACATTTTCCCTCCCTTTGCTAAATACTTTTTTGTCATGACTTAGTTAGGAAACCAGTGCTTTTTTCCCCTCACAATCTGCAATGATATTTTTTTCAAAATGGACTGGATCTGCAAAGTCTGCCAACTCAAAGCACCTTCCAGACAGGCTTTGATGAAACATTTTAGGCTGTATCATGGTCATGGTGGACAAATTTTGCTCTGTCCATATCAAAATTGTTACTGTACATTCAAGACATGGGGAAACCTTAAATCACATTTGTCGAGAAACCACTCTGAAGCAGCCCGTGAAAAGGCAAGTGCTAGTGCCCCTCAAACACTATGTTTCATTTGTGAATGTTGTAACACTACAACCTCTACAGAAAGGGAACATTTTGAACACCTTACCAAACATTTAAAAAACAATGAGATGGTTAACTGTGTATTTAAGAATTGCCATTTCAGAACTAATGTGTATGGGACGTTTTCTTCTCACAGAAGCAGAAAGCATACTCCTCACTCCCTGCAGGATTTTAAAGAAGACTTGCTTAAGAGGTATGTGAACATAACAGATATATACAGATAGCAACAATGATATGGATGTTGAACAGGTTGATCCCAGTACTTTTACTGAAGAGGCTTATGTGAGAGGACCAGACATCATTGAAAAACACATAGCACTTACGTTACTTAAAATGGAAAGCACATTTCAGGTTTCTAACAGATGCATTGATGATCTTGTTGAAGAGCTGCATTTCATATCTCAGTCAGCTGCAGCTACTATTACAACTGACACAATAAAGTCATGTTTGAGGAAGCACAATTGTGATTTGGAAGAATCTGTCTTATCAGACATGGTGACAGAGCTTTGTGAGGCCAATCCTTTAACTTCAACCCTGAGCAACTGGAGTGAAAATAAGGAAAATTAAAGACTCTCTTTTTCAGGTATGTATTTAAAATGGAATATACTTTTGTTAAAAAAATTTTTTTTTAATCTAATTATGACTTGCTTTCTTTTTCAGTGCAATACCATTGATGCTCGTCGAGAGGCAGCTATTCGTTCTCTCATTGTTTATTTGGGTGAGAAAGAAGATGACCTCTTCAAGCAATTTCATGTAAGTGGGGCTGTGTGTGTGTGTGTGTGTGTGTGTATGAGAGAGTGTGTGTGTGAGAGTGTGTGTGTGTGAGAGTGTGTGTGTGAGAGTGTGTGTGTGAGAGAGTGTGTGTGTGAGTGTGTGTGTGAGTGTGTGTGTGAGTGTGTGTGAGTGTGATTTGCCCAATAAAAGCTGACTTCTTTTTTTCCCTAATAGAATACTGAGGACCTTGAAGAGGATCTCTCCAGCATGACCATGAACATTGCTTGCATTGGCGATCCAGGATCTAGAACCTCCATCATCATCATTGAGGGAACTCAAGTAATTGAAGAGAAGAACCTACCAAGGTGCTGTGCATTACTCATGGGTCTCATATATGCTCTCAATCTCAGCTATAAAAAACAGCTGAAGTACACTTTTGAGGTTTTCCAGAAACTTTTTCTGAACCTTGACACCCTAAAAACTAGTGCAAAGATTCTTGCTCTCAAAAATAGCATTTTATAAAACGCTCTGTTTTGTACTAAGTTAACTTAGCGACAACCAATTGAGTATTGAAATCACTGTCAGTTGACAGTTGAGTTGGTATTTGGTAAATAAATACTTGTTAACTTGTCAGTACATAGGCTCTACAATATGTTATGTGGTGAAAAAGATTAATTGAGCAGAAATTAATGAAAGATTAGAAGGGCAATGTGTAAAAAATAGTTCAGAATGACTTCACTTCACATGACTTTGGTGTTCTAATGTGATTTATTTAAAATACATAATCTATAGATTGATGGATAAGCAAAGCCACTGAGTTGCAGTCCAAGTTATTCCAATTGTTTGTTTATTGTTCAAATGAAAGCTTGTAAAAAGTGTTAGAAAAATATTTGGGCACTGCAACAATTGTTCATATTGTTAAGTAATGGTTTTAATGTTAAATTATACTAGCATGCCATGGAACCTTCTTTTTCCTGAAGTCTTGAATATGTTATATGCTTTTTACTTGAAAAAGGGGACATTTTTTACAAGGTCCTTGTTAACAGATTTGAGCAACTTTACCAATAATGCAGTGGTTTTATACATTTTGTTTTATAAATGCCAGGCAATGTTCAAATTGTATTGTCTAAAAAGTGTTATGTACAGACTGAAGTACACAATAAAAACAGTTTGTCAAATTATATGTCTTTTTGTTGTAAAATGCAACTAAAAATGTTAGAACACCAGATAAAATTATGTTAAGCTAACTCAAATATATTGTATATATAACAAAAAAAGTTGTTAACATTTTAAAATGGGTTAAACTCGTGGTACAATATTAATGGAAGCAACTCAAAAAAGTAAGCAATTAACTCAAAAATGTATATCAGTGCACATATTTATTGAGTATATCTTCATTTAATAAAAAGGTTTTACTACTGAGAAAATTAAGTTGCCTAAAATTAAAATAAGCAGTTGGCTGAGGACAATTTCACTTGAGTTGATACAATGTAAAAAGACCAATGGAGAGGGTTGCCTCAATTTTTCTCGTTGGGTTAAGTCATCACTTTTTAGAGTGCACACACCCACACCCACACCCACACACACACACATACACACGCACACACACAAATACACACACACACACATACACACATACACATACACACACACACACATACACACACACACACACTCATGCAAATGCACAAATACACACACGCACTCTCTCTCTCACACGCACACACCTACACACACACACACACACACATGTGGTAAGTCTTTACCTGTGTGTGGATCTGAAATGTCAGGCCTGTACAGCGTGAGACACAATCGCTCCTCGAAGACACGAGCAGGCGGCTAATGGAGGCGCTAATGCATTTGTGTGCGCTGATCTTTCCTCTGCCTACTCAAACCTCCCCTTGCAAATGCACAAGAACACGCTAAAGAACACACTACTTTCCTCCATTCAAGTCATCTTCCTCAGTGTGATGTTCTGTTCGTGTATGTTTCATAAGGATGAGCTGCACTGGGCTCAGTCAGTGTTTTGGATTTTACAGACGATCGGCACATTTCCCTGTGTCTGAGCACAATGTGTCTTCCTCCTCACAGATCTACTTATACTGTATACGCAGCTCTTCAGGTCAACATAACCTCTGTGCTGTTTGCATCTAATTCTTAAGTGTTTTATTTTACTCTCATCAGGAAGTGCACATTAGCATGCTAGTTGTTGTTTGCTTTATTGCCACAGCCGCATTGCTGTAGTCTCTGAGATTTGTGAAAAGCACTTTATAAAATGAAAAGTACATTTCTATTTCCTGTCAAACTTAACACATTTGGTAGCATACTCTCCACCAGGAAAGTTCCACAGCGGAGCTTTAAGCCCTGTACTAATGAGCTCCAAAGGTGAGTGCTCCTTTGATAATCCTGTGGCATGTGTCACAGCTCAGCCCACACAGTCACAAATGGCCCCATCAATCTTTCATACTAATAATCCCGTCTGCAGATGTTAATGAAATGTGAATAATTCATACGGCTAAAACAGACAGAGCCGACGTCCCTTTAAGAGGCTGTACATTATTTAGTCGGAGAAGACAAAAGCTTTAGGACGGAGTGTGTTAGGACAGAGGGACAAACTGGGTCTCACAGGACTGGACTAGGGACTGTCTGTGTTATACCCACAGACGGTTTATAGAAACTGACGAAGCTAAGCCGCTCGCTGCTATGTTCCAGACAGGAAATGCACGGTCACGCTTCTGGCTCCATGGACTCTGGATCCAATTCACTTGTAAAGAACTCTCACCCCTCTCTCTGTAACTACTGCTATTACCAAACCCCAACCCAAAAACATGCAACATTCTGTAGGTCAAATAAACACAAACACAATATTAAGCTCATCATTTTGGTCTTAAAAGCTTCACATTAACCCGCTCTACATGATCCTGGTGTTTTTATTTCACTATTTTGTCCCTAAATCAGGATTTGAACTTTAATACCAATTAGGTGAGGTGCCTTACTTGGATTCTCAAAATCAAATCTTTGGGACTATTCCATCTTTATTTGATGTACAAACAGAGCCTGTTAATAGTCTAGGAAAACATCAGCTATTTTCAAGTGATTTTTCATTTAAAATATCAGTTTTATTAAAATGAATGACTGCAAAAAAAAAAAAAAAAACATATCTTGCAGCATGGAATGACATTTGAATGAAGAATTATGCTCATCTCTATGGAGCAGGTTAATGTTATACTGTGGAACATTTCCGGCATAACGAAAACATCTCCAACAAGCATGTGCCAGTCCTTTCCACTAGAAAAGTTGCATAGTCCAAGCATCAAGGAAAAGCTCATCCACACACTCATACAGGCATGTACAGGACACTGAGGGGGAGGCGGTTCAATGACTTGCCCAAGGACACAACAACAGCATCTCTCTGATCTGAAGGTCACTCCCTAAACTCCAGCACCTGCACCGACCATGAGTCAGTGCTCGTGCAGCCTCTGCAGCTCAGAGAAGGACTTCTGGAGGTTCTGAGGTTCACATGAGGAATACTGAGAACAAACAACCTAATACCTAAAAATATCTAAAAGGACCATAAATGTTCACACTGATCACAGGCTCCGACATGTAGGAACCAGACGGTCGTTATTGCTAATGTGCACTGGGTCACCACGGTTATTACCACTGAACGTGTTTCCACCTTCAAGGCAATGAAAGCGCTTTACAACACAGAAGCATTCACCCACTCATACATCAGTGTACGCAGACACTAGGGGTGAGGTGGGTTAAGTGTCTTGCCCAAAGACACAACAACAGCATCCATCTGTGGGAGCTCGAATTGAAATGCCAACCTGCGGGTCAGCGGCCACCCAATCTATGATGTTTATGTCGAGTTTATGTTGGGATTTCAACTGCTAATCTTCAGAGCAGTGAACAGTCAGATGTACTAAGTCAGCGTCTGTTACATTCTTCCTGTAGAGATACATGTGGAACACCCCCAGCGTGACGTCACTGCAAAATATCAATACTGAGCATGAGGAAACTTGTTTGAGTTCCTCTCTGCAGGTTAAGGCTCTAGAGACACAGGGTCAGTTATGATTATAAAAGTTTATTACATATAAAAGTGTAAGAGTCCAGACTACATCCAGGTCCTTTAAGTGAAAATGCTGTAGCCTCACATTGTGTATTTTATTTTCAAATATAAACGTCTTGGCAATAAACAGCTGTAATTCCCCAGGAACCTTTGGGGACAGCGCGCTCTCCAGTCGGAATGTCATCGCTAAAAGAATCACCACTTCTAATGGCTTTCGCAGCACAGCAGTGGCCCACAAAACAGGAGGGAGAGAGGAGGGGAGAGAGAAAGAGAGGAAGAGAGAGAAGCAGGGGAGAAGAGGCGAGAGGAGAGGAGAAAGGGAGGGGAGAGAGGGAGATGAGAGAGAAAGAGGGGAGAGAAGAGAGAGAGGAGGGGAGAGGAAGAGTGAGAGAAGCAGGGGGAAGGAAGGAGAGGGGAGGAGAGAGGGAGGGGACAGAGGGAGACAAGAGAGAGGGAGGGGAGAGAGGGAGGCGAAATAGGGAGAGAGGGGAGACGAAGGGATAGGAGGGGAGAGAGAAGCAGGGGAGAGGAAGGGACAGCAGAGAAGAGAGGGAGGGGAGAGAGAGACCAGAAAGTGGGGTGAGAGGATGAGAAAGAGGGAGCGAAGAAAAGGAGACGATAGAGGGGGTGACAGGGAGAGATGAGGCGAGAGAGAGGAGAGGAGGCAAGAAAGAGGAGGGGAGAAAAGGAAGAGAGGAAAGAGGGAAGAAAGGGGACAGGATTAGAGAACGACGAAAGAGCGAGCGAAGGGGAGAGAAGGGAGGTGAGCGATAGAGAAGGAGAAGAAAGAGCCGTTTATGTCCAGACTGAAAGAGCTCTTGGGGGATTAGCACTGAAGCAATGCAAAAACCTTATTTGACTGGAGCAGGTCTTTATTATACCAGCAGAAAACACACATATTAAAGGACTATTTCTACTCAGGCTCCCACAAATGTGCTCAAACACAGGAAAGGTGCACCGGCACACTGAGGCGGAGGAATATTCACACCATTTAACACCGTGGGAGTTATTTTGGATCGGATATTCAACAGGCTGTGATGTGATGTCTGAATAGTTGATGTTGGAAGGCAGGTCAGAATTCTATCATAGAATTTACCCTAAAACTATTCAAATACTGAAGGTTTGGGGTTCATCTGTGTGATCTGTGAGCCTATTCACATGTGTGAGCCTATTCACATGTGTGAGCCTATTCACATATGTGAGCCTATTCACATGAAACAAACACTTACACAGAGCTGAATGTTGAAATCACATCATGTTTAAAATCCATTTGTTGATAAAAAAAAAAAAAAAAAGGTATCTCAAAATCAATAAACCTTTTGATACTTTGCAGCTGCTATCATCAACACTCTCTTGGGGCATGATGCTAACTGGAGGAACTGGTCTGTGTGAGGCTTTGTTAGACATTAATTTGAGTTTTATTTGAACACAATCTGACCATAGAAGAACTGACTTAACAGGAACTAAAACAGGTGATCTGATCTGAGCTGTTACACCAGTCCCTCTCACAAAAAACAAAAACATTACAGTCACAAGTTACTAGGGTTATTAGGTTCTTTTTTTCACCCAGACTACTGAGTTCAGGCTGTTGGGTCATTTGTTTTGCTATTTTCACAAAGTTGGGTGGTTTCACTTTACCCAAACACTGGAGAGAGTTAGGTAGAGTTAGGTAGGTAGAGTTAGGTCATTGAAAAATGTGATCCCCGGGTCGCCTGGGCCTTTCGAGTTTGCATGTTCTCCCCGTGTCTGGATGGGTTTCCTTCCGACTCTGGTTTCCCCCATCAACTCAACATGCAGCACCTGAACTAACATCAAGGACCATGACGTCCTCCTCCTGTGGGCTCCACTCACAGAGGGGTTCATGGGGGGTCAGGTGCTATGAGGACTGGGCAGCAAACTGCCCCCACGACCCAGTCGGACAAAGCGGAAGAAGATGGATTTATTTATTTATTTTTAAATAGCACTGCGGTGGTCATTATAAGTATTTAACTCATGTATTGGGTAGAATTAACCCAGCGGAGCACAAAAATACAACTCAGAATAGGATAGAAAAAGCAATCCCACAAAGTTGGGTTAAAGTGATAACCCAAACTGCTGGGTCAAAATAACGCAGGGTTGTGTTGGTCCAGTTGTGACCCAGCACTGGGCTATTATTTTACACAGGTCGGGTTATTTTTAACCCAGCATTTTGTAGCTAGTATTAGCAGTTCAGTGAGTCACTCTTACCTTTGTGTTTGTGTTGTCAAACTCCTAAACAGAACCATGAACTCTTGTACTGATCACAGGCTCCTGAAAATGTCCAGTTTAAATGTATTTTGTATTCTTTAATGAGTATTCTTCAAACTCTTTGACAGTGTTTGCTAACATGTACGTCATGTCACCATGATAAGTGATTAACATTCCATCATAGGCAGATATGCAGAACATCTCCGGTGCGATATCACTGTGAAGCATCATTATAGACCTCTGAGCCCTGAAGTGATGATATATTTGAATGTTGCAAATGCGTCTGTAAATGTTTCGAGGGTTGTGTCATCACACATCACAGAATCAGCCTAATTAGCTCATTAGCATAATGTTAAACCAACGGAGAGTTTAAGATCCAATATGTTGAATAGGTCAAATCCCTCAGCAAAGTTATTCCGGAATAAGACTAGCTCAAGATCTGGAGATTGGTCCCACTGGCCCAGTGGTCATGAAGGACGGGTCAAATGCAGATGACACATTTCCCAACAGGAAAGTGTAGTTTACCCTAAATCCAAAACGTAGCCTCTTCTAAAGATCTAAAGTTTTCTGACACAATAGCGCAGGACTGGCCAAACTGTGGCCTGGGACTAAATGCAGCTCACACTAACTTCCTGTTGGCCCTCCTCAGGATAACAAACGTTTTACAGCAAATTTAACTCATTCTAGCATCTTCTATTTATGTAGTTTTGTCTAATGCAACCCATCGTTTTGCACTGCGGCTATAAAAATGGCAGGTTTGGTCCAAAACAGTTTTTAGACATTCGATCCTGAGCTCTATTATTATATCCAGAAATTTGCCGACACCTATGGCTGCAAGATCAATATCCACGGAATCGAAAGTGCAAATTTGAATGGACGCTATTAAGAAATTGCAAAGGCTGCAATTTTTATTTTCATTTTTACCCGACCAGCCAGAACCACACGCTTTGACAAAACGTTATAAAGATGAGTGGATCTGAAGCCGTCTCCTGTCTGTCTAATCTCAGAGATTGAGATTGACAGGTGAATTAACCAGTCAGAGAGATGCACCCTCTGTTCTCGTCAAAAACATGTAATCGTTGCTTACATGTAAAAAAAAAAGGAGAAAAAAAAAACATAAGGACTGAGAAACGGCATGAATTTTTGCTGAATCAACAATTGAAGAGGTTTTTTGGAGAATCTCCTGTCTTATTGTCTATAAAAGCTGCTAACCATGTAGTTTACATTTGTACAAACACGACTGAAATGTGATTCTTGTATTAGTTTCTCAATTCAGATTTCAGTCTTTTTGTCAGTTCTTCTGGACATGTTAATTTTGAGCAGAATCTTATTATTGAAACATAAATTGCAAATCAGAAAAATCACAATTCTACATGTTTCCCCTGATGGCCTCTCTGTCACAGTGTAGTTGTAGCTCGCGTATGTGCATGGACGTTTTGCAGTGCTGCTACAAAAAATGGCAAATTTATTCGAACACGTTTTCTTTTAGATGTCACAAGCTCAATTATTATATCCAGAAATTCACCTCCTTCTTTGCTCCAGCCCCCCCCTCCGCCTGTGGAAGAGGAGACAGCTCCTGTAGCAGACAGGCAGCTTTCAGAGCTTGCTCAGACTGATGATCCAGTCTGCAGACGATCAATACACGGGCAGGGAGACATGGCCAGGGGTATCCCAGGCCGGAGCAGCGTCAGAGGGCTGAGGGCTGATCCAAACCCCCCTCTACCCTCCACAGTATCCAACACACAGTGAGTGAGAGGAGGGGAGGGCTGTGTAAAAGGTGCTGATAACAGACTTAAGGTTGCATTATGTTGCTTTTCTTTCTTGTAGAGGGTCAGTCACCTGTTTGTTTCCATGGAGATGCCATTGCTCTGCCTGGAATATTCCACAGTGTGACATTAAACAGTTCTACATTCCATTTATTTAATTCCAGGTGGTTTTATAGCTCAAAAATACCTTGAAAAACAGGCATTCTGTCTGTGGGTGGGGTCGCCTCTCCACAGATCTGGCCTGGTGGTATTACCTGATGTCACCACCATACTGTGGAACATTAGAAAAAATTCCACTAGAAAAATTACATAAAACCCTTTTTCTTTTTTTCTTTTTTTTTGGTCAAAGTTTAAACAAATGCCTTTTTTTTTCAAATCCAAAACATAAAAATAAAAATGAAATGACACTGAAAAAGTAAAAACTAAATGTTTTAGTGAGAGCTGTTAGTTTATTAGACCTTTAACAAAATTTTCAGAGAAAATTGTAAGAAATTTAAGCAAGTCGATGGCTGCAGTGGCTCGATGTTGCCGTGGCAGCGTGTAGGGGAGGGGCTGGTCACACACATGTTTTATGAATGAACGAGGAGGAGTGAAGGGGACCGAGGGAGAAGAGGGAGCACTGACCCAGGGAAATATGAACTGACACAGGTGCTCCCTCCTCTGCTGCAGGGTTCAGGCTCAGTAAAGTGATATAGACACAACAGTTCTTTACGTCTTTAAGTTAGCATTTTGTTCCCATAAAACACTCAGAAGGATCTGCCTCAGGGAAGGGTCACTATGTCTTTTCCAGTGGAGATGTTAGGACTTGCCTGGAATGTTCCACAGTAGTGCATTAAACACATTGTAGGTATGACTAGTTTCAAGATTATTCTGCTTGAAAACATGTTGCCAATGAGGTACATTTTCCTTCTGCAAAGTACGATTATTTGAAGTAATTATTACCATTAGTCTGCCTACACCTCCGGAGCTCTAAACGCTCTGCTCCACCTTATGATTTCAAGTTAACAGCTCCTTTTTGCTTTTAGTTCAGTAGAAATGAGTAATTCCAGGTCTGAAATGATCCAAATGATTCTAGTGAAAGTGTATGAAGTTTAAAAACACAGTGGAAGACTTCATGTATTTCCACATGACATCACAAGGTGGAGCAGAGAGTTTTCTGTTTGGGAGAAGCACAGCTGAAATCTGCAGGATTTGTTTGTTAAACATGTGAATGAAACAAATCTCCAGGTATTGTTGTGATGAGGAAACAACAGAAAATAGTTTGATATGGGCCCTTTAAAATGTCACAGGTTCATTCATAAATCTAAAGGTGTAAAAATGACACGAATTAAGACAGACAAATGTAATCAGTGCTTTTGGACAGTGGGTGGGCTTAGCAGGTCTCATGTTCCCGCACAGTGCAGTAATGTGTGTGTGTGTGTCTGAGTGACCGCCGCTCACAGACACACTCATGTAATATGCAGCAGCCCCGGGGCCCCTGGGAGCCACTGGGGCCCCCGCGCTGGAGCAGAGGTGTCTGGACTCAGCTCACCTGCAGACAGTCAGCACCAGGCAAGATACTATCACCAACCACAGGCACGTCGTGTGCTCTGAGAGACGGAGCCGGGGAGGAGGGAGACAGAGGAGAGAGGAGAGAGGGATGGGCTGAGCGAGGGATGATGAGAGGGAAGGAGGGACAGAGAGGGAGAGAGAGAAAAGAGACAGAGGAGTTAGAGGGAGAGAAGGTTTCTTACTCTAAGTGTTATACCATGTGCTGGCATCAGTATCTGTTTGATCTACAACACAGGGATAGTGCTTTTATCATTTTCCCCATACATCTAATAAAACGGCTGTTCAGTATGACAACATGAAATAATTACTATTTTCAGATCTCTGCTAATTTTTTATTTTAATTCTCTTATCCACATAGAAAAGTGGATAGGTTTGTGCAAATGTTCTTGATTTCAAACAAAAACACGTGAGACAACTTTGTTCCATGTCCCACTTTCATGAAGTGCTCTGCAGCAGTGAAGAGCCTCTTCTCTCCTCAGAACAGCCAAAGTGACTGAAGTTCCCACTGTGCGTGAAATAATGTTCTGTGACCCGATTACTGAGAGTTTGTCTGTCCCAGCGCCTGCTGTAGGGGGCGCACTCACACTGGGGCTTTTGGACCGCGCTGTACTTGGTTTGCCTGAGGTTCCGTGGGCCGGGCCGCAGTGACGTCGCATGGAGCTGGGGGTTTTTTGTATTTCAGGTGGTGGAGCTGAAGCTTTTAGCAGAGCGGGTGGGACCAGTGGTGTGGGGCGTCGTTGAGTGGTGGGACCGATGATCATGACTGTAAGTGACAAAAAGTAAAAAAAATAAATAAATAGTGACCAGCACTGACCAAAAATAGGTAAAGCGTTATTGCAGTGGTGTGTGGTTTCTTACAATAGGCCAACGGGTAATAAACCGGCCAATGTGATACCAAACATTTTAAATACATCAGATTTTAAAAAAAATAACATTTAGTACATTGATCACAAAAAAATTTGAAGACTACCCTTGAAAACTTGTCTACCACTCCTTAAAAAAGAGGAATTACACTGATGAGTAAATAAACACGACCTAAAATAAGTTCTGTCCACGCAACTTTCAGCCAATCCCACCGCTACATTTCTGTCCTCGCTCCCTACATCCTTTTCTCTCCTTCCTGTCTCCTCTCAGTGGAATATCAAATCATACAGAACCTCATATAGAAACACCGCACGTGCTAGCTTCACATGTGGCTAACCCAGGATTCCATTTCTATAGCGCTGTATCCGTAAGCTAGCAGCGAATTAGCCGCCTCCCTCCTCCCCCGCGATCCTCCAGCACTTGATCCGGCGGGAAATGACAATGTTTCAGTCGGGTGCCGTTATTTTCACACATCAAAGCCCTGAAATTGAACCAGGCTCTCATTGAAAAAAAAGTGGAAAAGAAGAAATAAAAAAGATTGGTGTATAACGTCTTCACACATCCTGTCGCTGGGCCAACGGAGACTTTGCAGCGACATCATGTTGAGGTGTTCTGAATGTATGTGTATGAGGGAATGTTCATCGTTACCACGGTGACACGATGCACATATTTGTCACACTGTCACAAGATTAAGATTTAAAATGGATTTAAAGAGCACATTTTCAGGAGCCCGTGATCAGAACGAGTCTGTTTAGGACTTTGATTTTCAACAAAGAGCTGAGAGTGACTACGGAAGATTATTTCATCAGATTTTGAATTTTAAACGCCTGTTGAATTTCTCACTTTGAATTTTTAAACTGAAAAAATATGTTTGAATTATTTGTATTCTGAATTTCAGTTGCTTAAATGTTAAGTATACTTTTTCAAAATGTTTCAAATTAAATTCTTTCAAATATTTTTAAGTCCTCAAATTCAACAGTCAAAATTCAGAGTGTAAAATTCACAGTGAAAAATTTCACAGCAAATATCTGAAGGCAGAATTTTTTTCATTGAAAATTTTACACTGGATTTTGACTATTGATTATTTGAGGGCTTGAAAAAGTTTCTGCTGAATATTTAAAAGGTGATTTTTTATGTTGAATTTTAAACACTTTGAAAATGTATATTTAAAATTTCAGCAACTAAAATTCATAATAATTCAAACATGTTTTTGCAACATAGTCTCTGAAAGTCAGAAATGTCAGTTTTTGTTTTGTTTTTTTTGTTGTTGTTTTTTTTTGGGGGGGGGGGTTCAATCATCAGGCAAATTTTATTTCTAAAGCACAAAGTGCTTCACAGTGCTTAAAAACAATCCCACATTTCCGACCACCCACCCAACTGGCCCATACTGATTGTTTGGAATCCAGAGAAAGTGAGGCCGATGAGCTCAGCTGACATTTTGGTGCTGATGAGGAGAGCAGATTTTGATTATTTTCCCCAAACAATATCATCTGAAATGATTACAAACTCATCCATGACCTTGCGTCACTAAAATCCGGATAAGAGAGCCATGTAGTCACATGGGGAGCAGTGTCCTCTTTGTACTAAAATGTTAAGGCCCAAACTAATATGCTACTTATTTTGAATGTTTCATTACCATTTATATTTTTACTCTTTGTCATTATAATATAATATGAAGTGTCCAAATCATTCCCCTTGTGATTCAAGAGTTTGTCACTTATCTTTTTAAGAGTATCAGCCTTCAAACTCCAGGCTGATAGATATGCTCAAAAGGATATTTCGCTCTATCTCTAACAAGGATGATCAGAATGCATATGAATGTGCATGTTGCCATCTGCTTGTCTCCATGGCGATGTTATAGCTTTGGCTGGAATGTTCCACAGTACGGCATTAACCTTGTTTCTCTTATATTTACTGGGTGCATGTGATTAGAAGAGACGAGGGCTCCAAACTCCAGATGATTCCAAACAGCACATACGTCTGCAGGCTTCACTTTACCAACCATCACATTTACTTCAGTGGGTTTGATCACAGTCACACAGAGTCGGGAACGACACCGGAACTCGTTTCCAAACGTCGTCCTGGTTTGTGACGTAAGCGTGAATAGAGCCTATTGTCTTGCCTATGGACACAACAACAGAACTTGGTGCAAGCAGGAATCGATTCTCCGACTTTCAGATTTATAACAAAATAAAGAAAGGTCTTGTCATGCAGTTTTAGTAGTGTAATTATAACTAGAGTGAAAATTAGAAGAGCTTTGTTTACTGTATCGTTGCTAGGTAACAGTTTAGCCACACCTGCTGCTTTGTCCAACCAGGAAGTAAAATTATAAACTTAAAAGTTTGGAAAAAGCATAGGTTAGCTGTCACATGCACAGATTTCAATATTCCTCTGTCCACCCTCTGAGTCCAGCCTTCACCAGAAGCTCGGATTTGTACTTGTTTGCTCGGCCATGTCTCCGGGGGTAAACTGTAGCACGCGCACCCCGCTAACGGCGCACTGAGCTAGCAGCAGCTCCATTTGGATAATACCACTATTATAGTCCAATCAGGAGGGCCATCTGGAGTGCGTTTAACTGCACATTAGAGCGACCTGCTGAGACTGCTCCAGCGCACAATTACCACACAGTTAAACAAGGGACAGAAGTATGAGAGTGACAGATGCGATGCTCTCTGCGTTTATCACACATATCTGATTTGCTTTTAATGAGGATATAGGGTGAAAAGTCAAATATTATGAGCTTTTAAACATGGTATAAGACAATTCTTTATTATCTCAAGTATAATGTACGTTGAGTGATTTATGCACGTTTGAATAATCCTGGAGTGTCCGTGCCGTTGAGGCTGGAGTGCTCAGAAAATGTCTGTTTGCACCTACCCCCCATCTCCCCCCACTCGAACAGGAAGCCAGTGGACATGTTTCTATCTAAAGGAAACATATGTAAGAGTTGTATTTAAAATTATAACTCTTCTACTCCACGAGATGGACATGTTCAAATCAGTAGCTTTTACTGATAACAATGGTAATTCTTAATGACAAAATCATTGGACATAATGGAGTGGTTTATGATATCATTTGGTGTTTTGTTTCTCAAGATGTTTATCTATTCAGAAAGCAGCGTGTTTAAATGTAAAATGTCTCTCTCTGATCTGAACGGTCACTCCCTAAACCCCAGCACCTGCACCAGTCATGAGTCAGTGCTAGTGCAGCCTCTTCAGGGAGGGGATTCTGGAGGTTCTGAGCTTCACATGAGGCCTATTCTGTCCATATATGAGAACGAGACAAACTTGATGTGTCTCTATCTCAGTCATTCTCAAATAGTGTGATGATGCACAAAATGCTCTTTCACGCTTACAGTTAGTCCAGAACTCTGCGGCACGACTTTTAACAGGAATCAAAAAACGTGAGCACATCACTCCAATTCTTGCGTCTTTGCACTGGCTTCCTGTTCATTTTAGAATTGATTTTAAAATTTTATTGTTTGTTTTTAAAGCTTTGAATGGACTGGCCCCGGATTACATCTCGGACCTCATCCAAATCTACACTCCGGCGCGCGCTCTGAGGTCTGAGGGCAGCTCCAGCTCGTGGTGCCTAAGACGAGACTTAAATCCAGAGGGGACAGGGCTTTTTCTGTGGTTGGTCCTAAACTGTGGAACGCCCTGCCCTCCCACGTCCGAGCAGCTCCCACAGTGGAGTGTTTTAAGTCTCGTCTTAAGACCCACTTTTATTCTCTGGCTTTTAACACTGCGTGAGTTGTGTGGTCCTCTGTGTCTTTTATTATATTTTAGGGTTTTTTATTATTTTATTGTTCTTAGAGTATTTATTTTTGATTAATTTTATTTTTTTTTTGTGTTTTTATCTTTTATTGTTTTTATTATTTTATGGTATATTTATTTGTATGCACTCTGGGAGGGCATTTGATTACTTGTTTATTTTAAACAGTTTCTGTAGTTATTTGTTTATTTTAAATGATGGTTTTGTGCAGCACTTTGGAAACGCTTTCAGTTTATGAAATGTGCTGTATAAATAAAGTGGATTGGATTGGATGCCAGGGGAGGGGGGGTGGCATGTGTGACGCGCCAAACTAGAATAAAGTGTAAGTGCACATCCACTACAGTAGTAGGCAGTGACGCTCTCATTGTCACAGTGTGCACAGGGAGTATAAGCGCTATAGTGTTGTTTTTTCAGGGATCTATTAGAAGATCTGTAGCGCTCGGCTTCAGTGTGACTACGGGGGGAAACGAAGAAAAGGTGTGTTTACTGTGTGTAAAAATGTTGACATCCGACAGCATGAAGCCAAATAAATT
The DNA here is from genome assembly GCA_034769755.1 of Odontamblyopus lacepedii. NCBI lineage: Eukaryota > Metazoa > Chordata > Actinopteri > Gobiiformes > Gobiidae > Odontamblyopus > Odontamblyopus lacepedii. The sequence continues at coordinate 2,927,862 of CM068360.1, forward strand.
ACAGCGTCGCTTTAAGACATTACACCCTGAGACCCTGAGGTTTTTCAATGAAAACGTATCGCCAACAGTCGTCCCGCTTTGTGAATTTCCCTTCAGTAAAGCTGCAGCACTGTGAGCATCATATAAGGAGGCGCAAACAGCAGAGGAGCTGATCCTGCTGCAGCTTTAGACATAGATTCTGTCACGCTGGATGAAGCAAATGCCCAATCCTGGTTCAGTCCTAGTTTAGTCCTATTTCAGACCTGGTTCAGTTCTAATTGTTAACTGAGAAGCACTGGTCTATCTGCAGGTAAAAGTGCATCTGACAGGTTTTGTGTTTATTCTTTTGTGTTAATATTAAGGAATGATTGAAGGAAGCGCATGTGCTTTGTCCTATTTTGAATTAGAACATATGAACCCTATGGCATTTGGAGTTGAACATTTTAACCTTGTGACATTTGAAGTATGTTATTTAAGTAGGTGTGCTGTCTCTGCAAGGACCTGTGTGCTACTTTATACGGTGGGCTAGAGGCTCAACCTATGGGATCTATACGTAAGCAACAAGGATAGATTCACACCTGCATGCATCAGCAAGTAATGTAATGTTTGAGTCCGGCTATAAAAAAGGTCTCGCAGAAGGGGCCTTTCAGAGACGGGGAGTGAAGACCCACCATGAAGGCCGGTATCCTGTTGGAGCTCAAATGAAGATCTTCTTAAAACTGCTCTACGCCTTCTCCGTCTTTGTTTTACGGTGCCTCAAAGAACCAGAAGCTTGTAGTTTTCACCATTGTAATTTTGACTTAATTTGGTGGGATCATCGTAAATAATAGTTTTGCATCAATCAAGATGCAATTTGCAAATAAAAGTTGAAATGTAGATATACAAAACTGAGAAAACAAGTGTTACATTTTTAGTGAAATCTTAATACAATGTCCTGTGTTTCAGTCACATCTGTCATAGACACTTTAAGGCGCTGCCAACACAGGTTCAGATGTGATTCTTCTTCAATAGAAACAATACAAGCCACAAACTTTACATTTAAATATGTTCTTAGATCAATGGTCCAGTTTACAGTGAACAAAATGTGAAATAGTGATCTACGCCGTTTATCTCAAAATACTTACTTTTCCTCCACTATTATACTGTCACATATTTTAGCTAAGCAGGAGTAAAGGTGCAGTGCATGAAAACCAGCAGAGAAATATACCCAGAAAGCCCAGAGACCTGTCAAAAGTTAGTCTCGTCAAAGAAAGTAGTGACTGAGGTGTGATGGCCGACAGATGGTGCTGTGTGGAGGGGCTCAGGCTCCAGGGCGAAGGGGGGCTGAAGTCAAACGCTCCCACTCAGGAGGTGCTGGATCCCTGAGACAGAAAAACAAAAGTGTGGCACATCTGGAGGTCTTTGTGAAGAAGCAGATGTGTGTCAGAGTAACACCTGTGCAGAGGAGATGATAAGAAACAAACCTGAGCCAAGAATATGGAAAAGTATCTCGCCGTTACTGGTGATAGAAAATGTTTTGTGTAAAAAGTAACCAAAACAAAAAGAATTTAAAAATGTGCAGTTAAATTACATTTTGCCTTGTTTGGTCTGACAATAAATATAAAATTAAAACTGAAAATTGCCTTTTAATCTTTGGATGTACCTGCTGGGACACCAAGGAAATGTACTAACAACATGAGATCATCATCTGTGCAAAATGTGGTGCAGATAAAACACCAAATTTTATCCTTAGTAGTAAAAAGTCCAGGTGTCTGGTGGCCATGTGCCAAACATGTGCCAAACATGTGCCAAACATGTGCCAAACATGTGCCAAACATGTGCCAAACATGTGCCAAACATGTGCCAACTGACCATCAGATTTGTCAGAATAAATAATTATATATTATATATTATGTATTATGTATTATATATTATATAATATTGACATAAACGCAAATTTTGATACTCAAGAACAGTAAATAAAAGATTTTCAAACAATTAATGTCACAATTTGACCAACAATAAACCTGGTTTTGAGTTCTGTAAGTCTAAAATCTAATTATAATATTTAATTATAATAAAATTGTTCACCTATTTTGGCTGCACCTTTTGACTTCTAGTTTGGTTCTAATTCAGGATAGACAAACACAAATGGTATTGATGGATTCAAGTGTTCCTGTGCTTTCCACTGATATATAACATTCAAATGTACAGATGCGTCAGAATATATATTGTTTTCAAAAGTTTAGTCTAAAAGTCGAGCATTTGAGCTTGATTGTGACATGTGGGGACATATTTGCTCTTTAACTGAGTTATGTTGATTTAATGTGAAAATGACTGGTCTGTTTGTCTGACTTTCCTCTGATTCCACAGAGATGTGGCATGTTGTCATTGCTGTGATCTGATTATGTTAAGGCCGTGGGGGCGCAGCAGTGGGCGGGATCTGGGGTTTTAAATGGTCCAAGTATCTCAGGCGGTTTGTGACCCGTGTATTGTTTTGAATCATGAGCTAGCGTACTATCCCCACTTGCAGCTCCAGTGACTCTTCTTTATTCTCCCAGGTCCTAAGGTTATGTAGACAACAATGGGACAGAGCTCTGCCAGCAGAGCACAGGGACTCTAGTTCTATACGATTGATCATGGGGCCAGGCTTCGCTTATTTGCTGTGCTCCGTAAGCACTTTTCCACAGTTGTTGCAAAGTTGGACCTTTAATCTTTAGCCTGTATGCTAATGTGCACAGTTTGTTTAGCAAACCGGGAAACAAACTGCATCCAGAGAGAATCGGTCAGCAGGTGTCACAAGTTAAACAAGCACTGGGATAAAAACTGCAGCCTGCTGAGGGAAATATCATCACTTAAACGTGCACTGTGGAACTTTTTGGTTGGGAGTCCGTCACTTGCTTGCTATAGAGATGTCATTGCTCTGCCTGGAATGTTCCACAGTGTGACATTAAACCGCTCTGCTTTACATTTATTTAATTACAGGTGTTTTTTATAGCTCAAAAATACCTAGAAAAACAACATTCTCCACAGATCTGGCTTGTAACTTGGTCTGGTTTGGTGTCCATGAAGGTAGAACATTTTAATACCATACTGTGAAACATTCCAGACAAACCAATAACATCTCCATGGAGACAAGCATGTGACAGACCCTCCTGTTCCAGTACACATGTATTTTATAAGCAGCTCTTGAGGTCAGAGGTCAGTCTGCTGTGTACCATCTGCACATACTGTAATGATAGTGCTTTACCATCCAAGAAAAGGAGGTGTGTTGTTAGCATGCTGGTCATTATTAGCATTTCTGATTTGGTCCTTGGTGAAAAGCACTTCTAAACTCACTGCTGTGATTAATAAGGATGTTCAGAATGCATAAGGCAAGTGAAGAATAACTTTGAACCACTGCAAACTAGGGCTCTCAAAAGTATCGGAAATCAGATACTAATCGATACTACAATTACCATAACTAGATACTCATTTGAGCAGGTATCGATACTAAAAAAAGTCCCATTGACAGGACAAAAATGAACCTTTCTTCAACAATGTCTTTAGAATGATCTTTCTCTGTAAGTATAAGAGCACTGAGGGAGAACACACATATCAGGACACATGGGGATAGAAAAGAAAGTACTGTGATTTAATGTTGAAGATTAGGTTGTATTGTCTAAATAAATCGTGTTTTTTTATTATCATGGGATACATGATTCTTTTAATTAATTTTTTTATTAATTGTTCTTGGATTAAATAGTTTGGAATTAAAATATTCTCCATCGAGTTGCAATGGAAGGAGATTTACATGGAAAAGATTAGACAACGACACAAACATATTTCCGTCTTTGGGAAGAAAATCCACACTTCAGCTGCTCCCGGCTTGTCTGTCATCTCGGTTTGTTGCCGCGAACACAAACTCTCCTCACGCTTTCCGTCTGTGAGCTGAGGAGGAGAAGGGAAGAGTGTGGGAGAAGGAGGAAGAAGACAAACTGAGTCTGAGGCTGCCACACCTCAGCCCACTCCCACATCCCGCTCACAAATCCGAGACGTGAGACGTGGAGGAAAGTCCCAAGAGACGACTGGAGGAGCCGGATCGTCCGGATCGAGTCAGAAGGATGAGCCAACGAGCACCAACCACCGGGATTATTTTGAAGAAGAAGAAACGTTTACATGATCCAGGAAGAAATTCATTTGTCTTTGAAATCAGAATAAAACACCCACTTACTTTAGAATTAAGTTCAATTTATTTTTGTTTAATTTTTATTCATTATTAAATTTTTATTCGGAATTAAAGCTCTCATGTAAACGTGGCAATTGTATCAAAGTCGAGTTTGAAGTTTTAGTATCATGACACTACTGCAAACAGTTTCAAATGAAGTATTTCTGTTTTCCACTTTCACAGACAGTAAGAATCAGGTACAGATCCTTAAGTGCAATTCCCAAGCCCACAAGTCCACATCTCCATAATTTATCCCAGAATGTTTGTCCCTCCACGCTCTCCGTCCCCTCCACTTCTCCACTCTTTAATCCCATTGACCAATCAGGCGTCCTAATAGTGTCCTCAGAAGTGCTCCACTGGGCTGGACGCTTAGGTCTTCTGCTCGAGTGGCCCAAATAAAACGGCGCTCTCCTGATGGACGACCTGCTCCAGTGGAAATGTACACAGCCCGAGAGGACCTGCCGCTAATGAAGAGAACGATTAATGCGGACGCTAATGTGTCCCAGACACACCGAGGAAGAGAGGGAGGAGAGGAGGGGGAGAGAGGGAGGAGAGAGGGAGAGAGGGAGGAGAGGGGGAGAGAGGGAGGAGAGAGGGAGGAGGGGGGGAGAGGAGGAGAGGGAGGAGAGGAGAGGGGGAGGAGAGAGGAGAGAGGGAGGAGAGGAGAGAGGGAGGAGAGAGGGGGAGAGGGGGAGAGAGGGAGGAGAGAGGGAGGAGAGGAGAGGGAGGAGAAGAGAGGGAGGAGAGAGAGGAGGAGAGGAGAGGGAGGAGAGGAGAGAGAGGAGGAGAGGAGAGGGAGGAGAGAGGAGAGGGAGGAGAGGAGTGGAGAGGAGAGGAGAGGGAGGAGAGGAGAGGAGGGGAGGAGAGAGGGAGGAGAGGAGGAGAGAGGGAGGAGAGGAGGAGAGGAGAGGAGAGAGGAGAGGAGAGGAGAGGAGAGGAGGAGAGGAGAGGGGGAGAGAGAGAGAGGAGAGAGAGGAGAGAGAGGAGAGGAGAGAGGAGAGGAGAGGAGAGAGAGAGGAGAGAGAGAGAGAGGAGAGAGGGAGGAGAGGAGAGGAGAGGAGGGGGGAGAGGAGAGAGAGGGAGGAGAGGAGAGGGAGGAGAGGAGAGGGGGAGAGAGGGAGGAGAGGAGAGGGAGGAGAGGGGGAGAGAGGGAGGAGAGGAGAGGGAGGAGAGGAGAGGGGGAGAGAGGGAGGAGAGGAGAGGGAGGAGAGGGGGAGAGAGGGAGGAGAGGAGGAGAGAGGGAGGAGAGGAGAGGGAGGAGAGGAGAGGGAGGAGAGGAGGAGAGAGGGAGGAGAGGAGGAGATAGGGAGGAGAGGGGGAGGAGAGAGGGAGGAGAGGGGGAGAGAGAAGTGTAGTTTATGTATGATGTATTTATTCTCTGTTTTCGCCATTGTTCTTGAGACACATCTCTATTTGAACTGGGGCAGATGGGAAACTTATCTTATTCGACAGCTACTAGATAATCAGGGGGGGAAGACTTGGACAGTTAAAATAGTTTTGACAATCAGATACTATATTGATTATGTTCTCCTTTTTAAAAGTAAAATTGCTCTGAGGCCTCACCATTAGTGACAATGGGGTCAAATGTCTGGGGACCCCTCCCAGTTTGGGTGCCTAATGGTGGCACCGCCTCTGCATTTATTCTATTACAGGTGGTTTTAGAGCTCAAAAACACCTAGAAAAACAGGCATTGTGACTGTGAGTGGGGTCGCCTCTCCACAGACCTGACCTGTAACTTGGTCTAGTTTGCTCTCCATGAAGATAGAAAAGTTTATTGCCATACTGTGGAACAAAGCGATAATATCTCTGGTGGACGGTCCCTCCACCAGAAAAAGACACAATGCAGCTTGAAATAACTAAACTGAGTGTTTCTTCCACCATTGAAAAACAATCTACTCTTCTGCTCTTCTATCACTTGACACTTTTCGAGCACTTTCTCCATCCTTTGTGTCCACCACACCTGAATAGCTCCGATTGGACCACTCCACATGTTTGTTACCGCACATTATTACATTCCTTCTTTCCCCATCTCTGCGTATGAACCTGATATGTGTTCATTGAGCAGTCCTAATCACCAGACCTTTTCACAGCGTCTCAGAGCGCTCCAGTCGGATGGATGGTGGCATTTATGGCAGCGGCGTGTGTGCTCGGCGCTGGCTAAGTGGGCGGGCAGACGGATCGTGAACATCTCCTCAAATGATTTTCCGAATAAAAACGCGGCGCAGATTTCCAGCCTAAAGGTCATCGTCGGAGCGGCTCAAACGGACCGTGAAATGAGATCAATTTGGAGCTTTTGCTAAGTGATTTGGCCAATTTGTGCAGTGTTAGCTGTGCTTCTGCTGCACGGCCTGCCAGCTCCTCTCACACCACTGGCCCCGTTCCCACACTTTTTTTTTTTTGGCTTCTTCCTCTATCTCTTTCCGTCTGTCTCGCTCTGTCGCTCTCTCCTTCCCTCTCTTTCTCACGCTCAATCCCCATTTCCCCCACTCTTCATCTCTGTCTCCTTACCTTTCGCTCACTTTCTCTCTCGCCCTTCTCTATTTCTCTCGCCCTGCCCCCCTTCTCTCTTTCTCTCTCTTCTAATGTCTGTCTCTTGCTTCTGATATGTATCTTTCTCTTTCTTTTCCACTCTCTCTTTTGAACTTTCTTTTCTCTCACGTGCTTCCCTTTAGCCCTCCCTCCTCTCTCTTCTCTGATGTCTCTCTCCC